>OVBE01000346.1:0-53448 GCA_900406425.1 Iberis pinnata
AGGCCTTTTATAGCGTTAATCGTGTGCTATCAATGAGACTTTTTCTTGTAGTGACTCAACCACCTTCAAGGTAAGTAGCCCATTCTCAAAGGGCTTTCCAGGTAAGTTCTTAGTTATAAGATCTGTTGGGTTCTGCCTTGTATGAATCTTGACCACATCAATAATTCCATATGTAATTTCATATCTGATAAAATGCCATTGTACTGCTATATGTTTTATCATTTTGTGAAAACCTTCGTTTTTAGCTAAGTAAATTGCATTCTATGAATTGCAATGAACTTTAATCTTGTTTTGCATGAAACCTAAGTCTTCAACCATACATTTCAACTAAATTGCTTTCTTAACTGACTCACCCAAAGCCATATATTCAGCCTATGTGGTTGAGAGTGCAACTACCTGCTGCAGAACAGATCTCCAGTTGAGTGTATTACCTCCGACTTACAAAAACATACCTTGTAATTGATCTTAATCTGTCTAAATCTGTAGTATAATCTGAATCACAAACCCCCCCCCCCCAACTTTGAACTTTGAATCTTTAGTAAATGTCAAACTTTGATTAGTTTTACCTTTAAGGTGCCTTAAAATCCACTTAACTGCTTGCCAATGCTCACGACTATGCTTACTCATAAATCTACTAACCACACCAACTGGGTGTGCAAGATCTGGTCGTGAACCAACCATTGTATACATGAGGCTTTTCAGTGTGCTTTGTCGGAGCCAGTTTTGATCCCAAGCAGAGCAAGCATGCGCTTGCGGCCTTTTTTCAATTAAAATATTTTAGTTAAGAAAACGGCCTATTTTTTAAAAAAAATTGTACAATTTTGGCCTATTTTTCCATTGTAGATTTCGACCTTTAGAAAAATTTAAAATCTCAGGACTGGCCATGCGCTTTGTTAAGGAACCTCTGACATTAACCTTGACTCAATCTCCAAGTCTGATTCACTTAGACTTTTAAGTTTGAATTGAGAATCAAGTAGAGTGACCACTGGTTTACAATCAAACATATTGAATGCTTTTAAAAATTTTATAATCAACACTCCATTCTTTTTATCTATGATAATGTTCATACCCAAAATTCTTGTAGCATCTTCTAGGTTTTTTATTTCAAACTCTTTCATCAGATTAGCTTCTAATTTCTGAATACTAGCTGAATCCTTTGATGCTACGAACATATCATCAATATATATATCAGGAGATAAATCACTTCATGAATTTCTGAACCCTTGATATACACGCATGGATCATATTGACTCTACCTGAAATTCTGATCTTTCATAAAATAATCAATTTTTTTATTACATTGCCTAGGTGATTGCTTTAGACCATAGATCGATCTTCTTAGTAAACATAATTTATTTATCTCTCCTTTCACTCTAAAACATTCTGGTTGTTCCAAGTAGATCTCCTCTTCTAGAGTGTCATTAGGAATGATGTCTTCACATCCAATTGGTCAAGATCTAAATCTTGATTGGCTACAAGTTATAACATTATTTGAATGAATAAATGTTTCACAACAAGGGAAAATACTTATGTATAATATATTCCCTTTAGTTGAGAAAACCCTTTAGCCACCAATCTGGCTTTGAACCGTGTTGTTCTATGCCTAGAATACCTGGTTTTCTTTTCAATACCCATCTGCATCCTATAACTCTTTTCTTCTCTTGTCTATCTACAATTGTCAATGTCTTATTTCTTCCACACATGATATTTTCCACTCATTAATGCTTTCACTCCTCATAGCTTCTGCATAAGATCATGGTTCATCAACTTCTACATCTTTTGTTGCGGATAATGCATAGGCTACAACATAAAAGTCATCAAATCTTGAAGGAGCCTTTCTTTCTCTTCTTACTTTTTCCCTTGTCGGCATATAGTTATCTAGGTCTTCCTGTACTTGCATTGTCTCAACTTCCTATTCAGATTCTCACTATGATTCAAACTGATTATTTTGTGCTTCAAAAGTCCATGATCCTGAAGTAGCTCCACCTGAATCTGAATTGTCTTCGTCAAAATTCTGATGAACTCCAGCTGAAACTGAGCCTTCTTAAGTAGTGGCCATTGATGGACCCTTTATTAGAGCTGGATCAAAATTTACTTTCTTTTTCTTGGCCACATTCTGATTACTAGCTTCTATACTTTCTGAATCTGTTGTCAACTCTTATTTATCCTTCTAGACCTCTTATTCATGAAAAATCACATTCTTTCTAACAACACATTAATTCTGTTATGGAATCCAAATTCTAAAACCCTTTATGCATTGAAGATATCCTATAAAATAGCCTTTAATTTCCCTTGGACTAGTCTTATATTGAACCACATGAAAAAATGCAGCAGACGCAAATCATCTTAGATGATTTAACTTTGGTTTTGATCCTAACCACAATTCCCTGGGAACTTAAAACAAATAGTTGAGTTAGGAGATATGTTGATTAAGTAGACTGTCGTTGTGACTGCTTCTGCCCAAAACTTTTCTTCAGAACCACTATCTGTCAGCATACATCTAACCTTGTTCATAAGTGTCTTGTTCATCCTTTTTGATACCACATTCTGATGAGGGGTATATGTGCATGTTCTATGATGTTTGATTCATGATTCTTTACAAAAATTTTCAAATTTGTTATTGCAATACTTCATCCCATTATCTATTCTTAAACATCTCAACTTCTTTCCTGTTTGATTTACAACTAGAGCTTTCCATTCTACAAACTTCTAATAAGCTTCATCCTTAGTCCTTAGGAAATTAATCCAGACTTTCCTTAAGAAATCTTCTATAAAGGAGATGAAGTATTGCATTCCAGAGATACTAGATATAATACTTGGAGCTCCCTATAAGTCTGAATGTACATACTATAATACTTATGTTGATATACGTTTTCCTTTCTTGAAACTTTGCTTTTGAGCTTTTACTAGGACACACACTTCACAGAACTCCAAATTTTTTACATCTTTACATGTCAAATAACCGTCTTTAGATAACACTTTCATGTTCCTTTGGCTCATATGTCCAAGCCTAGACTGAGATTTTCTTGCATTATCTGAAGTTTTCTTAGTTGTATTAACTTATGCATGTGATATTGTACCTTCTAGATAATACAAACCATCTTTAAGAGCTCATGCTAAGACTTTCGGGCCATACAATTTCTTGTAAAACTGAATTCTAAAATCTTCATCTACATATCTGCACCTTGACTTTTCTAAACAGCCATATGAAATCGGGTTTATGCCCCCATTGTAGGCATATACCTAACTTCTGTCAAAATAACACACGATCCATCAGAATTATAATTATAATCTTACCTATGCGAAGAACCTCACTATGTGTATTTTTTTCCTATTAGAACTTTACCACCTTTGAACTCCTCTAGATCAAAGAGTAAATTCTTATTCAGAGTAATATGAAAGCTGCAACCTGAGTCTAGAATCCATTTATTTTTAGTATCTTGAATACTTGTTAAAATCAATGGTTCTTTCGTGACCACATTAGCTGATGCCTTAGCCTCCTTATTCTTTCTTTCTGAGCAATCCTTCCTCTAATGTCCCTCTTTGCTGCATGTAAAGCAACCTTTATTCTTTTTGTTGGACTTAGACTTGGATTTATCTCTGCTTTTACTTCCGCCCTTTTTCTGGCCACCTTGATCTTCTCTAGTTTATGATTTTGCCTCTGTTTCCAACATATCGGCCCTCTGCATGCCTTTTCTTGCCTTTGCCACTTTCCATGAGTTCTCTTTCTTTAGATTTTGCTCAAGCAGTACTTCAATATTTACTTTAAGTGATCAAATCTTGATGGCAAAGAGCTTAATATCAATATGGCTTGAACTTCTTCTAAAACTTGAATCCCAAAATTTCTCAGGTTTGTAACAAGCTTGAGAAACTCATCTATATTTTGGTTGGTGGACTAAGTATCATTCATTTTGAATATATAAAATTTTAGTTGTAGATAGATCTTTTTTGGCAAAGAATAGTCCATGTAAAGCATATTTAATGTACTCCACATGGCTGCGGCTGTAGTCTAGTGCCTCAATACTTGATCATTGATATTAGGTATCATTATGCTTATAGCCTTTTCTGATTTTTCGACCTTAATCGGATCTTGTTCTCTGGTTTTAACTACTGGTGGCTCATTTGTATCTTTTTCTGTTTGTGAAGGTGTAGAACTTGATACTTCTTCACAAACTGGTTGATCTTTTAAAAGATCTACATCGAACAATATTTTCCTAAGGTCGAGCATCTTGAATTGCAAAATCATTCTTACTTTTCATATTCTGAAATCTCTTGTTACTTCGAATCGACTTACTCGAGTGTACGCCAATGAAATTTCACCCATTGTTAGATCTAAAAACTTGATACAAGACGAAGATGATATCGCAAAAACACACAAGACTATAAAGAAAAGTTTGCAACCCTAACCTTTATATCTTTACTTTGCAAAAATGATCTATGATCTACTTGTACGCTTTTTCTTGAATCCGAAAAGATTTAGCATGCCTACTTCTTGAGTTCTTGTGTTATTTCACTCATATAGCTCTGATACCACTTGTTAGTGTTCTTGTTACTTAATCTTGAGACATAAGAAACTAAAATGAAGAAATTAGTACACAAGAATCTGGTAACACAGTTCCCTTTCGGTACCTCTTGGGGATAGATTGTCCTCTCCAAGATTTCACTATAAACTGTTTGATCAAATCCAATACAAGCTTATGTGATTCAGAAATCTATACTCTAGCTAATCTATATGTGACTTTTTTGTAGAATTAACAAGCAATCAACACAAGATTAGAAGAAATCAATTCGCCTTACTGTTGGAGAAGAAAACGAATAACAACTTCAAAATGACCTATCGATCTCAAGCTCTAACCTCTGTAATAAACTTTGATGAGTCTTGACGCCTCTGAGTTTTCATGGATTTTACATATCAATAAGCATCAATTCTGAGGTCTAAAAGTGGGCATGCATCACATTTATAGTTCATTTTAATAAGTTTATGATTTTTAGGACTTTTGCATTAGAATTTGCATATGTATGCATTTTGGAGATTTTTCAGGACTTTCAGGAGTTTTCGGGAAGGATTTGCGAGATTTAAGAAAAGCAGCACTTAAAGCGGAATGGACTGGATCTACCTTAGCATCAAGGCAGGATCGATCCCAACTCAACACATGAAATATCGATTTCAGCACTTGCAGGATCGATCTCAGCACTTGGAGGATCGATCTCAGCACTTGCAGGATCGATCCCAACTAGACACTTGCAGGATCGATCCCAACTTGACACTTGTAGGATCGATCCTAACACTTACCAGGATCGATCCCAACACACCTCAGATCGATCCCCCTCTCTCTCTCATTCAACGTTTTTGGAGAAGTCTCAAACGAAGCTAAGGAAGTCCATGGAAGTGATGCAAGACTAAGAAGGAATAGACATGAGATCGATCTCACTTATGTCTGGATCGATCGCAGTACTTAATACCTGAGATCGATCCCAACCTCAGACACACCTTGGACGCATCTCAGCTGGATCGATCTCATGCAAGTGTTTTCAGCTTGGATCGATCACGCACTTACCAACTCGAAGTCAAATACGCTCCGACCCGACCAACTCAAATCCAGATACCACCTGAATCAAGGTCCAAGATCCAAGAGAATGATTAGCATTTTGTCTTTAGTGCGAATTAGGCCTCTGAACACTATAAAAGCCCTAATTCGCCCCCATTTGCACAAGTTTTAGTTTTTCTTTCCTTTTTAGGTTTTGTCTTAGGTTTTTCATTTCTTTAGTTTGTTCTTCATGTTCTTGGTGTAAAAACCAGATTTCTTTCAAGTTTTTAGTTAATCTTCTGTTTTTCTTTAGCTTTCTTGCTTAGCTTTACTTTGTTTTCATATCTGGTGAATGTTGATTTACGTTTTAAGCTTTAATCTCCTGTTTTAGTTTACTGTATCATTGCTATTCTTCATTTATGGGTTTATGTTCTTGCTGTTCTTCATCTGTTTTTCCCATATCTGCATGTTTAGCTTTAAGATTATGTTTTTTGTTTCATCCGCTTCTACTCCCATGAGTAGTGAGTAGTCATCCAAGTTCCAGAGGATGGGGATGGACTAGGGTTGATATTCTGGGTTTGCCTTAGTACCTAAGTTGTTTGTTCTTAGATCCCTTCTGTTTCACTTGTTCGTAATGCTGATTGTACTTCTACCCGGAAGGGATTCGAAGACCCGCTGTTAGGCCCTTCAACACCGGAAGGTGAGTCATTAAAGGTGACCAGACCAAAGTGGCTTCAGAGATTCGTTTCCCCTTCTCTATTAATAGATGTTGGGAAACTTTTTGACTAGAGTAGTAGTTAGTAATGTCTTCTAGGTAGTCACCGTCCGTGACGGCAGTTGAGTCTGTGATTGCTTTGCTTGAGATTGGTTGCCAAGGAATTGGAATTGATTGTATATGAAGCTACTGTTTAGGAGTCAGCTCATTGTTTGAGGTATTTAGGTGCTTAGGTAGCCCAGGATGGATTTCTTAGTCAATTACCCTTTGTCCTCAGGAACTACTTTACATTGCTTGCACTTTTCACCTTTTTTTGCTTTTACTCTGTTTTGCATTTAAGTGTTTTATGCTTCTTTTTGTCTTTATACTTTTTATGTTCATTTTCACCTAGGACCTTTTAGCAACAAACCCTTTTAACACTTAGCTTGACATTAAAACATCCATTACATCCACATTGCTTAGTACATTCCCATTATGGATTGACAAACCCATCTATACTACAACGATGGGTGATTAATACCCAATAGGACCTCAAAATCCTATTATCAAGTCTCCTCTTTTATCGAATTGAAGAAGATGAATTTGCAATGATCTCACAAATACACTTCGACTTATATACAGTTGAATACTAATCTTCTGGGCTCGAAAAAATTTAAAAACCCATTGACTTCTTATTTGCTTGCGCTGGTTCTCAGCCGAATATCAACTTAGTCCAATTCGCTGAAAGATCGAGCTATATATTTTACATTTCGACCTCCTTCGCAGCAAAATTCTTAATAGTAAAGATTTTGTACCAGAAAAATCAGTAAATCGGTCAAATAGTTTGACCAAATTGAGAACTTTATTCAATTATGTGTTAATGGGATTTAAAATTGGTGTATAATAAACTGAAAATTATCTTTCTATGCTTGTTGGTTTATAGTTACTGAAATTATTATTTCTTTGCAATATAGTGCTTGTTATAGTGTAGGAAATGTATTAAATCGAAATTGAAAATGATTATACGCTGCTAGTTTATGCAATTCTAGTAAAACTTGTATATATAAGTATAAATATAACATATTGTACAACTGACAAACAATTAAAATAATGATATGCTAAGAGCTATCTACGATAATTTAACTTTGAATTTTGAGAACTTAAAATTTTCGGTAAAATTGTGAGAAAATTATTTGAAATTACGAGACACGATTGGTACCACTATATATAAAATCTCAACGATATTGCAAAAGCTACAAATCGCTATATACAAAACTTGAAACTAAAATTTTTAATTGATGATCTTCAAGCTTATTGACAAGATCTGCTTAGACCCTTAACTATCCTTCTAGGGATATGAAATAGCAGAGGATGTTGATCAGATCATATGAATCTCACGTTGTCCAAATGAGATTGTGTGAGGAAGTCATACTATTCTCCATTACTCGTTGCTTGATCCAGTTTACATTAAATTGTGTCCCGACCCGATCATCCTATCCAAGAGACACTGTTACAACTGAAAAGAAAATCAACCATTTCAAACATTGATACATTACCCAATAGTAAACGTAAGAACTTTAAGTATGGGTACAATCCTCCAATTTTCTCATGTATCCAACAATTTCAGTAAAGTCACCTATCATGGTCCATGAATATATTCTTTGTGAGCTAATGTGCTTTATACATTCCAAAAATATGTCATGCACATGAGAGGGGTGAAACCTTGGAGGGGGAGGGGGGAGCGCTTCGGACGACCAACCTCATGAAGACCTCATATTCCCTGAGGATTCGAAAAAGGATCCCTTAGGGCCCTATTCATTTATTTTATGTATTAAGGTGTTCAAAGCTAATTCTCCATAGACCGAAAGCATAAATTTTATCTTTAAAAAATTATGTCACGATCATGTCATAAACTATCACATTTATAGTTTACAGAGGATAATATGCTCTTTTGTAGAGATATGGTGAGATTTATGATATTGCAAAAGTTATATCCTATATGGAACACCAGTGTGTTATTCTTGACAAGTCTTCCGATATTTTTTGGAAACGTGTACTAGTTAAGATCAATCACTCCTTAGTACTCGATGAGGCGTTTCAAATGGAGAGTAGGGAACTATCTAGGTATACCAAAGGCACATATTTTTACAACATGATAGTTTTCCTTAAGTGTTTTGGAGCTTTTGGAGGTGTACACGTAAAACAAGAATCTTACACTCTTAAAAGACCTCATTGATCCAAATGACATTCCCTCGATTTTAAGTATTAAACCTTCTCGATAATCTAATGGTAGTTATTGTTAGATATTCCCTTGATCTACAGGACAACTGTTATAGTGGATTTATGTGGCATAAGAAGAGGCATGTCACCACTTCTTTTAGAGCTAATTAGCCTTATGTGTGTAAGAATTAAAACACCAATGCAACAAATTTCTGTAAAACCCGATAATTCATTCAATAAAAGACTTGGCTTAAATATCCTTTTCAATAACAGAATAAGAGAAACTTAAGGAAGACTCTAACTGACACTAACTCAACTACTTGACCAAAATATATGGTCCATTATTGACTAAGAACATAAACTAAAGATTGAGTACTTCAACAGCTATTTCAGTTGTTTATTGACTTTGTTCCAACATTTCCTCCCTAAGCTAAGCAAGATGAACATCGCTTCGCTGCTCACTACTTTTCAATTTCTGAAATGGTTCTTTCTTCAGCGGCTTGGTAAGTATATCAGCCACTTGTTCTTCAGTTCCACAGTGCTGCAAGTGTATAATTCCTTCATTAACTAAGTCACGTAAGAAATAAAATATAACTCCAATATATTTGCATCACCCATGAGAAACTGGGGTCTTGGACAACTTTATTGTTGAAGTGTTATCACAAAGAATGGTTGGGCTTCCTTCTGTCTTCAAACTCAACTCACTCAATATTCTTTTAAACTAAATCACTTGACAAACACAAACTAAGGCTGCCACATATTCAGCTTCAATTGCTGATAGTGTAACAATTGGTTGTTTTTTAGACAACCATGCCACTGCTGCATTATCTATGAGTACCACATAACCAAATGTACTTTTTCTGGTCTCTTGTTCCACCTCTTTTGTACCATGTTCCATAATCCAATGTGCCTCTTAAGTATCTTAACACTTTCTCTACCCCTTGTAGATGCATTACAGTAGGTCTTGCCATGTATCTACTTAATAGATTCACTTCAAATTGTAAATATGGTCTTGTGTTAGTAAGATACATGAGACTCTCAATTATTTGTTTGTAGAAAGTGTCATCAATTCTTTCTCGATTCTCATCCAGATTTACCTTACTCCCAAGTACCATTGGATTTCTTACTGAATTGTAGTGTTCCATATCAAATCGTTTCAAGACTTCATTGGCATACTTTTTGTGAAATATGAATTCCCTGTGGTGATTGCATCACTTCAATTCCCATAAAATATCTCATCTTGCCAAGATCTGTCATATCAAACTCCCTTTTCATCGATGTCTTAAACTCATTCATCGTTAAATCATTATCACCAGTATAGATTAAATCATCCACATAAAAACTAAAAATCAAGATATTACCTTGTTAATTGGATTTGGTGAACATAGTTTCTTCATTCTGTGATTTTGTGAATCCTTCTTTGAGATGATACTCTTCAATGCAACTAAACCAAGCTCTTGGTGCTTGTTATAGACCATATAGATCCTTGTGAAGCTTATACACTTTATTCTCACTTCCTTCTACTTCATAACCCCTTGGTTGTTGAATATAAATATCTTCTGAAAGTTTTCCATGAAGAAAGGCTGATTTCACATCTAATTGATTGATGTTACATCGCTTTTGAGCTACCATGGAGATAATATATAAGATATCCATACGAGCAACTGGATCACATACTTTTGTGTAATCAATCCCATGCTCATGTGAGTATCCTTCTGCTACAAGACGTGCCTTGTACTTATTCACTTCTCCATGTTTATTTAAGATGATTTTGTAGATCCATTTCACTCCAATACACTTTGCTCCTTCTGGTAAATATGAGAGTTTCCAAGTCTGGCTTCTTTCAACTGCTTTGATTACTTCATTCATAGCCTTCTTCCACTTAAGATTCTTCTCTTTTTCTTCAACGGTTATTGGATCAGTCAAGTTTGTTTCCACCATATTAACTTCATCTTCCTCATCCAATGTAACTAATCGAGTTACATAGTCCTTGAGATAGCTTGGAGGTCTGGTTCTTCTACCCTCTCTGACTTCTGCAGGCTGCAAATTTTGTTCAGGTTATGGAATCAGTTGAGCTGTATATTTTGTTCAGGTTGATGGTTCTCTTCAGGTTGCAAATTTTTCTTTTCCTCTTCTAGGATATCATTTTCTTCATCTGCATTATTTGCTTCTTCTCTCTCACTTTCTTCACCTTCACTTTCTTCCCATAAAACATCAACACTCCAAGTTAGTTCAGAATCTGCTTGTTCTTCCTTCCAATCCCAGCCTTGAGATTCCTCAAAAAAACATGTTTAGTGATTAAGACCTTCTTAGTCTTAGGGTCATACACTCTGTATCCTTTTGACTCTTCCGAGAAACCAAATAAAATGCAAGTTGTGCTCTTATCATCTATTTTTCCACATTTTACATATGAGATATGAACATGAGATATGCTTCCCCATACCCTGAAGTGTTCTACATTTGGCTTCACACCACTCCATGCTCTTGTGGTGTCATGTCTTTTTCAGCTAATGTAGAACAACTGTTCAGAACGTAAAAATTCCAATTTACATCCTTTGCCCAAAACATTTTTGGAAGCTTTCTAGATGATAGCAATGATCTTACCATATTCATGACTGTGCAGTTCTTCCTCTCTGCAATACCATTTTGTTGTGGTATATAAGAAGTAGTTAATTGCTTTCTGATTCCATCTTCTTTACAAAATTCTGAAAATTCATTTGATATGAATTCTCCTCCTCTATCAGTCCTTAAACATTTGATGCTTTTCCCTGTTTCATTCTCCACCTTTCTTTTGAATGTCTTGAAATGATTAAAAGCTTCTGATTTTTCTGTTAAGAAGTAAACCTAAGCTTTCCGGCTAAAATCATCTATGAAACACATAATGTACCTTTCCCCATTTGATGAAATAAGACTTATGGGACCACATATATCTGAATGAATCAAATCAAGTACTTCCTTAGCTCTCAATGTGCTTTTCTTTGGAATTGGATTTCTTAATTATTTTCCAACCAAGCAGTCTGAACAGGTGAATTTTTGTGTGTCAAAGTAGTCCATGCACCATGTCTTTACTCTATAGAGTCTTCATTCCTGTATGACAAATAGGACCATAACGTTCATGCCATAATTTTCCAATTTCTTCTGAGGCAGTCTGCAAATAATGTTGATGGCTCCGTTTAGTTTCATTGCTTTGGTCAATGAACATAAACATTCTCTTTATACTCATTTGAATTTATGAAATTAGACCTCTTGTGTCATGATAAATCTTGCAGAAACCCTTGCGTATGACAATGGTTAAGTCCCTTTCTTGGAGTTGTCCTAGACTCCGTACATTATTTATGAGATTTGGGACGTAATATACATCACTTATGATGTAACATGTATTATTCAAGATCAGTTTCACACTGCTTTTACTAACCACATCCTTTCATATCTGAGAATAGTTCTATATCTCCACTCATGTGATTTGAGCTACCAGAATCAAGAAACTAGTCTCTCTTCCTTAGATTTTCTTGATTACCAGTGTGAACCATCAGTAATTGTTCAACATCTTCAATTTTGACTTCAAGCATGAGGTCTTCAATCATTTCTTTTTCTGTCTGTGCCATCAACAATATTGTTTATGTCTCTTCAAACGTTGCATAGTTGGCTTCTTCTTCCCACTTGGGAAATTCATTCTCAAAATGGCCAAGCTTGTGACGCTTGTAGCACTCAACTTTTCTTTTGTTTAGAAAGGCTCTCCCTCGACCTCTTCCTCTAGCTCTTCCAATGAAACCTCTTCCTCTGGTTCCATTTCCTCTCATGTATGTCACTTTTAGAACCTGGTCATCTCCCTTTTCTTGTTTCCGAACTTTTGTTCATGGACAGCAAGTGAGCTCTACAACTCCTCTAGTCTAATGCTCTGAATGTCCTTAGATTATTCTATGGACACAACCACATACATGAATTTCTCACTTAAGGCCCTTAGTATCTTCTCCACCACCTCTGAGTCATTCATGATTTTACCATTGCTTATCATTTGATTTGTGATTGCCAACACTCATTTGAAGTAGTCTTCCACTGTCTCAAATTCTTTCATTTCCAAGAGCTCAAAACCTCTTCTCAGTTTATGAAACAGAGATCTTTTCACTTTCTCATTCCCTCCAAATTTCTTCTTCATCGAGTCCCATAT
Source organism: Iberis pinnata (assembly GCA_900406425.1). Taxonomy (NCBI): domain Eukaryota; kingdom Viridiplantae; phylum Streptophyta; class Magnoliopsida; order Brassicales; family Brassicaceae; genus Iberis; species Iberis pinnata. The sequence goes on from OVBE01000346.1 coordinate 12,611, forward strand.
GATTTTGGAAGTCTTCATGTCTTGATTTGCTCAATCGTTATCCTATCAATGGATTGATAGAGATAATGCTTGACTTTTTAGTCATTTTCTTGGCATCGTCAAGTAGAGCTCTCTGATTTGTTGTAGCACTGTCGTACGTGCTACTTCATCATACTCTATCTCAACCAAGCTCCAAAGACGCTTTGTTCTGAGAAAATTCTCCATAACTTCACTCCAATGATCCTAATGCCCATCAAATTGTGGTAGTTTCATCTTATCATCACCCATCTTTCTGTTACTTTTGACCGGAGAAAAATTGTTGTTTTTCTTTATAGTTCGTTTGTTTTACAGAGCTCTAATACCAATATGTAAGAATCAGAACACCGATGCAATAGCTTTCTGTAAAACTTGATAATTTATTCAATAAAAGACCTGGCTTAAATAGCCTTTACAATAAAAGAATAAGAGAAACTTACGGAAGACTCTAACTGACACTAACTCAACCACTTGACCGTAACATATGGTCCATTATTGACTAAGAACATAAACTAAAGACTGATCCAATCTTCTATTTTAACTGCTATTTCAGTTGTTTATTGACTATGTTCGGACAATATGGGCTATGGAGTGCTTGCTCACCCACATAGTTCTATATCTATTGGAGGGGTATGTCTTTCCCTTGGAGTTTACAAACTTTGTTTCCTTACCGTGTTTTTGACATAATCAATAAAGAGTTATGTTGGGGTCAAAAATATAATAATAATAATTCTCATTTATGCTCTATGCCAAATGCTCAAATTTTTAAGTGAAGGCACCAATTTTGAAATGGTCCATATGCTATTTAACATGTCTTTTTAACTTACAACTTCAGAAAAGGATTCCAAACATTTTTAAAAAAAACCCTTATTGAGAAGATATTCTATGGAGGCATCACAGGAACCAATGGTGTTTATCAACTTCCGAGGAGCTGAGCTTCGTTACAGCTTTATCGGCCATCTGAGGGCAGGCTTAATAAGGAACGGGATTAACGCTTATACAGACTCGGAAGAACGAAAAGGCCTTCCACAGAATGTCTTTTTCGAGAGGATCGAACAGTCGAAAATCGCCCTGGCTATATTCTCTCCAAGGTATACGGAGTCAACATGGTGTTTGAACGAGCTGGTGAAGATGAAAGAATGCATGGATGCGGAGAAACTCGTGATCATTCCCATCTTCTACATCGTTACTCCATACGCCATTAAAGAACTCATGGGAGATTTTGGTGACAATTTTAAAGTGATGTCGAAGGATGTTGATGTTGTGATAAAGAAAAAATGGATTGAAGCTTTGGAGTCTGTTCCCACACGTTTAGGCATCAATTACGACGGGAATAGGTACCAAATCCAAAACTCCCTCCATAACAACAACAAGTAATTTGTCCTATATGAAATTTAACAACAAAGCCAACATATAATTTTTGTTACCAAAGATAATTTTTATGTTCTTTATTTCCCCTTTTAGTTTACATAGAGATTACTAGTGTACTTTAGTACTTAGAGTAGATAAGATATACATATTTAAAGCTATATTTACCCTTCGTTTTCTTAATTTGGTCTAAAAATCAAGTAGACAAATGGGAGAAGGAGAACAAATGGATTACAGTTATCACTTTTTATGAACGATTTTCATTTCAAATAATTGTAGACTTGTAGTTGACTTAAGAGCAAGTTTCTAAAACGTAGTTTAAAACATGGTCAGATGTTATTTTCATTTTTGTATTATATGGTGGTTCATACAAAATTTAAAAAATTACAGATGTCTACTAACGTGTAGACAGATTCTACGCGTCTAATACCTGTAAATTTAAAACGAAAATTAGGAAATTTACCTATTACTTTTATATTAACATTTGTGTTATAATATTTACTCTTAACTTATTTTATCTTATAAATTTATTTCTTCTTAATATAATTAGAACTACATATTTATCTTTTATTTTTAAAATAGATTATTCTTCTATTTGTCATCTAACATCATTTATATGTTCAAAGATATGTTTTATATGTTATTTGAATTTAATATTCAAAAATATATGTTTCTTTTTTCTTAGAATTAAAATATATAAATGCTAAGAAAAATGTCCAACTAATCTCCATCAAGGCTAAAGGTGTAAAAATGAATAAAGTCAATCAAATGAATTATGGGTTAATTAATTAAGATCTTGATCAATCCATAATTTATTTAATTTAATAGGCTAATATGTTAAGAGATTGACCCATCTATTACAGTTTTATAGTTTTTTTCTCAAATTTTTATTATTTTTGGCTACAATGGACCGACCAATATCGATTTTATATTGCTAAGCAAATGATAGGTGCATATATTAATTTTGGATGAAGATATGACAATCACTATACCCTATGCTTCAGTTCAATTTCTTGTAGTTTAAATTTATGAATATTAGTGGTTATAATAGTTATTTATTATAGTTTAATAATGTTTATTAACCATAGTTAACACTCAAATTTTAATATTTTTGCAAAGTTATGTTTTTGGTTAAAAATTTTGTATTAGAAATTTTTGTGGAATTACCTTATTAGTAAAAAAAAGTATTGTGATATACGTTTTAACATAAGAAATTTTGAGTTACGGTTTTGGCCTAAAAGTTTTTGCTCTTCTGAGAAATTGTTGAATTTATTCTTTTGGTGGAAAATTATGTTTATTTATATTATTAATAGAAAATATTATGTGCTAATTTTGTTGGCCATGATGATTGCTGATTCAAATTAATATAGTACCGAAAAAACAAAGAAAAACATATAAAATTATTTCAAATTACTTTGGTGAAAATTTTGTTTTATTCATATTACTTCAACCCAGCTGGACAAATTTGAGGGGACTAATAAGGTTAACCCTTATAATAATATAGTGGGTATGGCAACAAAATCTCTACTTTGAGAGTTTGACATAGTTGGAAATTGCAGATTTTTAACCTAAATTTGAATATTAATTATATTTTAGCATTTTCTTGGTAGAAATATTATTTTAAAGATTTTTTAATGATTTTTTTGTTATTTATCGAAATTCCCTTTACCTGATTCTGAACTATAATACTTAATTAAGTCTTTAACTTTTGCAGTGACAACTACCAACTCGTCAATGAAATCGCTAAGAATATTCGGATTGTGTTAGACGAAATTGCACTACAAAAAGTAGAAAAAGACCCGAATACCAAAAAGCTTGGCAGCAATACATCCACACATTCAAGGTCTGTGCCCCACAATTATAATAACATAAGAGAATCTGAAAACCAAAACGAGCTCGCTGGACTCGACCAACGCCTAAAGGATTTGAAAGAAAAGCTGGATCTTAACTGCAAGGAAACTCGCATTGTCGGAGTTTTTGGTATACACGGAATGGGCAAAACCACCTTGGTTAAGAAATTGTACGACGAGTTGAAACACAATTACCAGCGTCACGTCCATATGGTGAATATCGGTGAGATAGCAAAAGACACGGGGACATATTCGCTGAAGAGGAAGCTTCTCAAGGAGCTGCTTCGTGACACTTACAATGAGATAAGTGACGAGATGACACATGAAACCGTGAAGGTTGAACTCCTGAAGAAGAAAGTCTTTCTTGTGCTAGATGACGTGAGTAGCAAGAAACAAATACAAGCCCTTCTAGGGAACTATAACTGGATTAGGAGAGGAAGCAGGATTGTTGTTACTACGCGTGATAGGACATCAATCAAAGACCTCGAGTATACTTATGTTGTCCCAAGATTGAATCTCGTAGACGGCTTAAAGCGGTTCAGTTTTTATGCTTTTGAAGATAACAATTGTCCTAACCCTGGGAGTCTCATGGATCTTTCCACAAAGTTCGTGGACTATGCCAGAGGTAACCCCTCAGCTCTCAAGATATTGGGTCTTGACCTTCTCTTGGTAGATAAGAAGCATTGGTCACAAAGATTCGACACTCTCGCGCAAATTCCTAGCCCATTAATTCAAGATCTATTGAGAAAAAGTTATGATGAGCTAAGTGAGAAGCAAAAAGAGGCTTTTCTTGTTGTAGCTTGTTTCTTCAGATCAGGGGATGAGTATTATGTTAGAAGCTTAGTGGATTCAGACAATCCTGAATCTACTAATGATGATGCCGCAAGTGAAGTAAGAGATCTCTCGGACAAGTTACTGATTACCATCTCTAATGGCCAAGTGGAAATGCATGATTCATTGTCTACGTTTGCCATGAAACTTTGTGCTTTAACTTCTCAAAATAGATATGAAAAGAATATGATTTGGAACCATGAGAGTTTTGCTGCTACCACAAACAACAAAGGGATGAGATTTGACCTCCAAAACTCGGTAAGTTATAGGAACTGTTACAGGTGGATTTGTTTATGCTCAGAATACCCACAAGATTAAATATAGATAAATAAAATAGAGAAAACGGTTCGAGATTTACATTATAGAAACCCTTATATATAAACCCAAAACCCGATTACATTAGAAAACACTATTAAATACCCCTTTCGCAAATTAGACCATACTTTACCTAGTGTAATTCGGTCCTTCTCATTTATTTAGCTAATTTCATTTGGACCATTTATAATATTTTATGTTATACTATAACAGTTTATCTGTTTTCTAACCTGTAACATTGTTAACTTGTCAGGTTGTGAGGGGTATTTCCCTTGACATGTCGAAGTTAATGGGTAAACTGACCTTAGATTCTGAAATATTCAGTGAGATGTGTAACCTAAGATACCTAAGAGTCTACAATTCCATATGTTCTCAAGATTGTAATGTTGATTGCAAACTAAATTTTCCGGACGGGCTTCATTGCTCAATGGATAATCTCCGGTATCTCTACTGGCTACAGTTCCCGTTGAAAAAACTTCCAAAAGCAATAAACCCTAAAAGTCTTATAGAACTCAACCTTCCTTACAGCAAGATTACACGACTTTGGAAGGATAGTAAGGTGTGACTATGCATTATTATATTTTATAACCATTTCTTTGTCTTTGACTAAAGACTAACTTCGTTCTTTCTCGCAGGATATATCCAAGCTAAAATGGGTCGATCTTAGCCACTCAAGTGACCTATGCGAAATATCAGGATTACTAGGAGCAATAAATCTTATAAGACTGAATCTTGAAGGCTGCACATCCTTAACAACATTGCCGCAAGGAATCCAAGAAATGGAAAGTTTAGTTTACCTAAACCTAGGAAGATGCACGGGACTTGTGTCTCTTCCAGAGATGAAGTTGAAGTCTCTAAAAACTCTTGTTTTGAGTTACTGCTTGCATTTGGAAGAATTTCCTATGATTTCAGAAGGTCTTGAATCTCTTTACTTGCAAGGCACAGCAATAAAGATTATTCCTCATTCCATTAAGGACTTCCAGAACCTATTCCTATTGAATCTCAAAGACTGCAAAGCTTTGGTGAGTCTTCCAGATTCTCTTGGAATGCTAAGAGATCTTGAGGAGCTAACACTCTCTGGCTGCTCAAAGCTAAATGTTTTTCCAAAGTTGAAGCAGAGTATGAAATCTATAAAGATTTTACTGCTTGATGGAACAGAGATAAAACATATGCCAATGTTATATCCAAACCCTTATGGTGCTTCATTCTCATTGCTTTCTTTATGCTTAAGTGGAAATAATCTCGAGTGTTTGGAGCCTAATATCAGTTCGCTTTATCATCTAAAATGGCTTGACTTGAAGAACTGCAAAAAGCTCAAATCGGTTCCAATGCTTCCACCAAATTTAAAGTGCTTAGATGCACATGGTTGTGACTCGCTCGAAGAAGTCGGAAGCCCTCTAGCCATTCTCATGGTGACGGGACAAATCCATTGCACATTCATTTTCACTAACTGCAACAAATTGGATCAAGTTGCAAAAAATAATATCATATCCTACACCCGGAAGAAAAGCCAGTTGATGTCAAATGCTCAGAATCGTTATAATGGGGTATTTACTACATCTTAATCTAAAAGAAATAGTTCAAATTATGTTGTTGACATTAACAGGTTTGGTATAATTTTGTAGGCCTTTGTTTTGGAATCTTTGGTGGGTACTTGTTTTCCTGGATGTGAAGTACCATCATCGTTTGATCACCAAGCCTTTGGATCACTGTTAGAGCCGAAACTACCTCGGCACTGGTGTGACAGTGGGCTTACCGGAATAGCTTTATGCGCTGTTATATTGTTTCCAGACTACATACATCAAAGCAACCGTTTCTTGGTGAAATGCACTTGTAAGTTCGAAACTGAAGATGGTATATGCATAAGTTATAGTTCGATTATAGGAGGTTGGAGCGTGCCAGGCGATGAACCACGCAAGATTGAGTCTACTCATGTTTTTATTGGCTATACAAGTTGGTTAGATATCAACAAACGCCACACGGAAGACCATGGGAAAGGATGTATTCCTTCTAAGGCTTCCCTCACGTTTCATGTGACTGATGGTGCAACTGAAGTAGCAACATGTAAAGTTCTGAAATGTGGCTTCAGTGTGGTATATAAGCCAAAAGATATTGATGACATATCTCGAGAGACAATCTGTGATATCGTCCCAATGAAGAAGGAGAATGGGTTAGACAAATCTTTAAGAAACAATAGTGATTTCTCGATTGAATCAAACGATTCTGACTTCAAGAAGGGTGAATACCTCCATGTTGGAGATAGTGAAGATGTGACAGGAAGATAAATCCGATCCAAAAATCCACCAAAGATTCAAAGAACGGTAAATCAAGGTCTAGAAGATAAAAGATCACCTCGGAAAACAGAGATTCAAGATGGATAATGAAGATGAAAAACGATAGAAGAAGATAGCTTGAAGAAGAAGATTTTTTTTGTTTGATTGATAATCCCAAATGTTCATATGCTTACATATAATATGAGCTATTAAACCGGTTTAATAAAGCAAAAGAAAGACCTAAATAAAATATGAATTAACCAGACCAATAGACCATAAAATCCTGTAACAAAAGAACCAAAATAATGGTTCAACTCCAAGTATAGGTTTTTAAAAGGATTTATGAATAACTTTTTTTATTAGGTTTAGAAAATTTCTCAAAACTAAACACTTTTCCTCGTATCAATTGTCACAACTCAACAATTTTATATATAAACACAACTTTGTTATTGCTATTTTTCTTAATATAAAACTTATCTTTTCTATTTCTATGCATATTAGATAACTTCATTTTCTTTGAGCTTTCTTTATTCTAACCATCTTGCTAGAAATTTGAGCTCTAGGACTTCCGGAAGTTTATCCAACATTCACCCCCTTAAACTTCAAATAGTCTTTGAGAGGTCTTGAACTCCATTCAGACTTTTCATCCTTGTAAACTTGATTCTTGCTAGGGCATATGTCAATATATCAGCACATTGCTCTTCTCCGGAAACATGTTCAACTTCAATTTGATATTCTTCGATACATTCATTGATGAAATGATATCTCTTGTGGATGTGTTTGTTTCGACCATTGAACACAAGATTTTTATTGAGTGCAATGGAAGATTTGTTGTCAATGTGAATGAGATTCTTCTCAAAATTTAAACTCGTGATTTCATTTAGCAAGTCATGAAGCCATATAGCTTGTTTTGCAGCTTTTGTGGCGGCCATAAACTCGGTTTCACAAGACATAAAGGTACTGTATTTTTCTTTTGGGAACATCATGTGATAAGTGAATAACCAAACTAAAATATGTATCTGGTTGTACTTCTTCCATCTTCAGGATCAGTATTGTGACTACTATCACTATACCCAACAATCATTGGCAATAAGTCGAAAGACGAGGGCACAAAATCATCTTGAAGGAACCTTCGACACTCATTGGCAACAAAAGGAGAAAAATACTTTAGTGTAATAACATGCAATATTTCTAAGAAGTTGTCTTCTACTACTGAGAGAAGATACAAGTTCAAGTCCAAAGCAATACCATGATCATGGTTCACCTGCATAATCCACTCTACATCTACAACAAGGTAGACATCATAGCTAGTAAATGAGACTAGACTCCTAGCGTTAAAATATACTAGATCAAAGCTAATACAAACATCAATACGAGGTAAATCCAGGATCTCAAAAGAATCTAATAAAACTAGACCAAAGCTAGTAAATACCGTAATACACAGTAAATTAAGGATATAAAAGAGCCCGACAAAACTGCATCATCCTCCAAATCTGAAACTAGAAAATGCAATCTATGAACAACTAATTTCTATATGAGCTAACCCATTGGGATTTTTCTATGTTTAACGTATTGAGAATGATATGATGATCAATAGAAAATTTTGGAGTTAAAGCAGATGTAATATGGATCAAAGACTTACAACCCAACTAATTACAGCAAACAACTCTCTTCAAATTATACTGTCTTGTAGCCACAAGATTCAAATGAGGAGAGCATAACTTGCTCAAAAGAGAACTGCATAAAGAGTATAACATAGGAGAATAGTAGTAAAACACTAGAGAGAGGAAACAAAGACTATACAAAGGAGTAAGAGATCGTGTAAAAGTGAACCATTTGAGCTTTGACGCCAATAAGAGATCTGCTCGAGAAAATGTCTCGGAAAGCTAGTTACCTGAAAGAGACTTCATCCCCTTGAAGAAAGGACATGACTACATTAGGTAGAAGAGGTAAAGTCCATCACTTGAACACCTGTGAAAAAGAGACTCGAACAGAGGAGTAGTGGTTGACTGAACAATATAAAGGAGAAACAAGATGAGCTTTGCAAGGCGACAGTTGTGACGTTGAAGATGACAAAGTCCTCCTGCACCATCGGACACAGATCTGAGACACACAACAAGAGAAACAAAAGAAAAATAAAGATCTATGAAACAAAGAAATTGAAAGGAAAAGATCAAAGAAGTGAACAAAGACCACGACGTCGGCAAACAGGGTCACTGATGGAGTCGAAAAATGACTTCTCCAAAGTTGCCTCGATTTGTGCGTCATGGAGAAAGGGTATAGCCGCTAGGGTTTTTGTGACAGATTTTATGTTTTCTTCATAACATGAGAATAGTAATACTCAACAACATACTTTGTAGGATCATTGTTGTTGTCATTTAGAACATATAATGCATGATTCCATGATATACTTGTAAGAAGTATTAAAAATGAGATGATTTTACATAGTAATGAGAGTAGTAAAACACAAAAATACTTGTAAGATATCATCTTCTACATGCACATTGATGTGAAGATGGACTAACTATGTAGCTATAATCAAATTTTGTCACCTCATACAAACTAGATCAGCTAGTGCAAATTGTGGAGCAATAGTTCATATCCAAGTTCCAAGAAAAAAATTGCTTATGCAAGTAAAGTTTGAGATTTAGAAGACACTTGAACTTTAAAACATTTTGTTTCACTATGGGGAATTTTTGTTTGAAAGTTGAAAATCTTTTTAGTATTTTTTTTTCTTCTCCAAAGGTGTAAGCAAAATTCAGGTAAAACAAAACTATCGCAATATTCAATGTAAATTAGGAAAAACAAATCAATCAAGTTGGTCTCTTAACTAAACATGGTGAAGAACATTTCTCTTCGACAAGATTAAATTCAAACTAGTGTATGAACTTGCAATTTCACATAAAGTTCTACAGCAGCAAATGAGAGAACATACACTTGGTAAATAAGCTAAGTTCATCTGTTTGTAACACGAGGCCTTGAAAAATGCGGAGAGGGTCTCTTCTCGAGCTTAACCAAGCTGTAATTTATGAAAAAGGCACTTAAATATCACTGTTAAACGAGGTTCTCTAATGTCAAATGTGAGTTTTGGCGGCTTACATCTCAAATATGCGTTTAGCTTCTTTCTGTGTTGTCTAGTAAAGGTCATTGTCTTTTGGTATGTTGATCATGGGATCTGCTAAACATTACAACAACAATAAAAACACAATAAATCCATATGAATTAAGAGAGTCATAAAGGAAGCAATACACACTAAAATATCTATTAAGGCTTATGTAAACAACATATACTTGGAATAGTGGTACCAAGGAAGCTCAGACTAAGAAGTAATAGCTTTACCTGAATGCATAAATGATGAAGACCAATTTCTAGTTCAATCTAATTGAGAGGCTGGTTTGGTTTGTTGGAATGAGTCAATCAGCTTAGTCAATCAATAAACTCTGATGTAACTGATTTGTAGGAAACAGAGAGAAGTATTTGCTATTTCTTTGCTTAAACGTTGTAAGTGAGCTAAGCCTATAAAAGAGTTGATCTCAAGTTAAATTTTAATAAGAGAAAAACGTTTTAGAATACATTATTTCTCTACATTCAGTCTCTGATAAGCTATTAACTGGTATCAGAGCTGTTTCATAACAAAGTGAGGTGAAGATGAGTGAAAAAGAACTTAGCATTCCTAAGTTTGATGGAGATTACGAGCACTGGTCTATGCTCATGGAGAATATGCTGAGATCCAAGGAGTGGTGGGATCTCATTGAGACAGGAGTGCAAAGGCCATAAAGAAATGTGATTCTTGCAGGACCACAAAGAGCAGAGTTGGCAGAGATGACATTGAAGGATTTAAAAGTGAAGAATTATCTTTTTGCATCAATTGACAAGACTATACTGAAGACGATAACCAAGAAGGATACCTCTAAAGATATATGGGACTCCACGAAGGTGAAATATTAAGGCAACTTGAGAGTCCAAAGTGCACAGCTGCAGAGGTTGATAAAAGATTTCGAAATCTTGGCTATGAAAGAAGAGGATACTGTCACTGAATATTTCTCACGTGTGATGCTGGTGGCAAATGATATGAGAAGTCTAGGTGAGGAGATGACTGATGCAAAGACTGTTGAAAAAATCTTAAGGACACTGGCTGAAAGGTTCACTTATGTGGTATGTGCAATTGAGGAGGCTAGAGGCATTACCAAACTGTCAGTAGATGAGCTGCAAAGCTCACTTCTAGTACATGAACAGAATATGAAGAAACTAGTGAAGGAGGATCACGTACTAAAGGTGGAAGAGTACAAAAACTTGGATGGAGGAAGAGGACGTGAAAGTTATCAAGGAGGAAGAAGTTATCAAGCCAGAGGTGGTAGAGGAAGAGGAAGGTCAGAGTATGACAAAAGAAAAATTGAATGCTTTAGATGTCACAAATTAGGACATTTCAAGAATGAGTATCCTACTTGGGAAAGGAATGCACACTATGCAGAGTTGGAAGAAGATGTACTTCTTATGGCTTATACTGAGCAGAATGAAGGAGAAGATAATGAGCATATCTGGTTCTTAGACTCTGGATGTAGTAATCACATGTGTGGAACATTGGAATGGTTTTCCAAACTTGACAAAACGTTTCATCAGAACGTTAAACTTGGTGACAACATATCAATGGAGGTTGCAGGCATAGGTGATTTAGTGCTAAAGATAAATAGACTGACTCAATTGATCACGTCAATATGCTACATTCCAGGTCTGAAGAACAGCCTTCTCAGCATTGGTCAGTTGCAACAAAAGGGACTCAGAATTATCATAGAAGATGATGTGTGTGAGATATGGCACAAAGAGCAAAAGCGAGTGATAATGGAATCTACAATGTCTATAAACCGTATGTTTGCTCTTTATGCTACTGTGGGGATAAGAGTAGAAGATGAGGAGAGCAAATGTATGCAGATAACAGCATACAATGATGATTCAATCTAGCATAAGAGGTTTGGACACTTAAACCAGGGAAGCTTACAAGAACTGGGAGATAAGGACATGGTCTGCCAAAGATTAAGATGACATAAAAAGTGTGTGAGACGTATATGAAAAGCAAGCAGATTAGATCTAACATTCCTAAGCAGAGTACGTGGAAGGCAAGCATGAAGTTAAAATTGGTACACAGTGACATGTGTGGACTGTGTGGACCAATATCACCAACATCTGAGAGTGGTAAAAAATACATCATTAATTTCATTGATGATTTCAGTAGGAAGTGTTGGACCATGTTCTTAGAAGAGAAATCAGGAGCTCTCAATGCATTCAAATAATTTCAAGTTGCAGTAGAAAGAGAAAGTGGAGAGTTGTTATCCTGTTTAAGAACAGATCATGGAGGAGAGTATAACTCAAACTTGTTTCAAGAATACTGCAAAGAAAGGGGAATAAGGAGACAATTGACAAATGCTTATACACCACATCAGAATGGAGTTGCAGAGAGAAAGAACCGTACAATCATGAATATGACTAGATGCATGCTACTAGGTATGGATGTCCCAACCTGTTATTGGCCAGATGCAGTACAATATTCTATCTACATTCTTAACAGAAGTCCCACAAAGATTCTAGAGAATGAGACACCATCAGAAAGGTGGAGTCAACACAAACCTAGTGTTGATCACCTGAGAGTATTTGGTAGCCTAGCCTATGCCCTGATTCCTTATGAAAGAAGAACCAAGTTGGATGAGAAAAGCATCAAGTGTGTGATGTTTGGAATAAGAAAAGAATCCAAGGGATATCGTCTCTATAATCCTATCACCAAGAAGATAGTGATCAGCAATTATGCGATATTTGATGAAGGGGAGAAGTGGAACTGGGAAGAGAAATATGATAAAGAAATGACCTGGGATGGAATGTTTGAAGAAGAAGAAGAGATACAAAATCCCAAAAACACAGAAACAGGGGAAGATAATGCAGAAAGTAAAGGAGATAACAATGAAGAAGGAGAAGTGAATGTGGAAGAACAGACTGGTGTTGAAGAAAACACAAGTAACGAAGCTACAATAACTCAAGAAGAGGCAGAGACTAGCAATGAAAATCTGAGGAGAACTGGGAGGAACACACAAAAACCAGTCTGGATGAAAGACTTTGTGTGTACTGGTATGGCTATGTTCATTGAAGAAGTAGAAGATGAAATGTTGGCTCTGTTTGTAGGGGAAGATGATCCAGAGAACTTTGAAGAAGCAGTAAAACACGAGAAATGGAGAAGAGCTAATGAAAGTGAAATGAAATCCATACAAGAGAACAACACTTGGGAGTTAGTTGACTTACCATAACAGGCTAAAGTAATTGGTGTGAAGTGGATTTTCAAAACAAAGTTCAATGAGAAGGGTGAAGTGGACAAATTCAAGGCAAGATTAGTAGCCAAGAGATTTCACCATACTCAAGGAGTGGACTTTTATGAGGTGTTTGCACCAGTGGCAAGGTGGGACACAATTCGTTTGATTCTTGGTGTTGCAGCAAGCAATGGATGGAAAGTATTCCAATTAGATGTAAAAAGCGCATTTTTGCAGGGTGATTTACATGAGAATGTGTATGTGGAGCAGCCTTCAGGTTTTGTGATGAAAGATAAGGAGAGGAAGGTGTACAAGCTGAACAAGGCTCTCTATAGCTTGAAACAAGCCCCAAGAGCCTGGTATAGCAGAATTGAGAGATACTTTGCTGATAAAGGACATATGAAATGCTATTGTGAGCACACTTTGTTTGTCAAAATAGAAGATGAAGGTACACTGATCATTAGTCTCTACGTTGATGATCTGATATATACTGGAAACTCTATCAAGATGCTAGAGGAATTCAAGGAGTCAATGCAGAAAGAATTTTCAGTGACAGATTTGGGAGGAATGATATACTTCATGGGTGTAGAGGTAGAGCAAGATGAAGAGGGAATCTTTATTGGTCAAAGAAAATATGCAGAGGATATACTCAAGAAGTATGGAATGAAGGAGTGCAATGCTATCAAGAACCCAATAGTTCCAGGACATAAGCTGTCAAAAGAAGGACATGGAGCTAATGTTGATCCCACAATGTTCAGACAGGTAGTAGGTAGTCTCATATACTTATTAGCCACCAGACCAGACTTAGCCTACTATGTGAATTTGGTCAGTAGGTATATGGAAAAACCAAATGAGCAACATCTAATGGCTGTTAAAAGGATGCTGAGATATGTTCAAGGAACAATGAATTATGGAATTCAATATCAGAGGAGAGGAGATTTGAAGCTGGTCGGATACACGGATAGTGACTATGCATGTGACATCAATGATAGGAAAAGTACATCTGGTTATGTGTTTGTACTTGCAGAAGCTGCAATTTCTTGGAAATCGAAGAAACAACCTATAGTAACCTTGTCCACTACTAAGGCAGAGTTTGTGGCAGCTTCAAGTGGAGCATGTCAGGCTATATGGTTGAGAAATGTATTGGAAGAGGTAAAGGTCAGACAAATTGAAGGAACCAAGATGTTGTGTGATAACAAGTCTACCACAAAGCTGTGAAAGAATCCAATCTTACATGGAAGAAGTAAGCACATCCATGTAAGGTACCACTTTCTGAGAAATCTTGTGAATGAAGGGACAATCAATCTGGAATTCTGTTCATCAGATGAACAAATCTCTGATATCATGACTAAGGCCATAAAGCTGATGACATTTGAGAGATTGAGGAGCAGTTTGGGAGTGTGTGTCAAGAAAGGAGTAAACTGAAGAGCAATCTTCAGTTTAGGGGAAGAAATGAAGACCATTTTCCGGTTCAATCTAATTGAGAGTCTAGTTTGGTTTGTTGGAATGAGTCAATTAGCTTAGTCAATCAATAAACTCTCATGTACCTGATTTGTAGGAAACAGATAGAAGTAGTTGCTATTTTTTTGCTTAAACGTTGTAAGTGAACAAAGCCTATAAAATGGTTGATCTCAAGTTAAATTTTAATAAGAGAAAAACGTTTTAGAATACATTCTTTATCTACATTCATTCTTTGATAAGCTATTAAATGAGTGTTTCTCGCCAATTTCTTTGTGAACTTCCATTGTAGTTGCTCTGCTCACCCGGATTTGTGCAACCTCCGTATCTAAACTGAATTGTTGTCAATGCTCACCAGATTAAGAATTAAGAAAGTAAGAGAAAACAATTTGAGGCAAAATACTTGCGCTTAGGGTTGTGTTAAACGTTATAATTCACCCATGTATATAAGTCTCAAAGCTTAGTCTCATCAAGAAAATTACCCTAGCAAATTATTTTTTTTCTTAGATAAATCTTCGTACCGAAGATTCTCGAGGTCTCCGAACCGCTGAAAACTAATTCTAGCGCAACTAAACCAATATGGAGATGAGACTTTCGGCCAAGTCATTCCTTCAACCAATTTCATTTGGGACCTTTATAATATTTTATCTTAAATATATAAAATGATAAGCATTAGAATCCTACCTACGGGCTCCACAACTATTTGAGATTTTTAATTTATTTTTAGACTTCTACGTGGCAACTCGTTGGGATATCCAATTATACAATATATTTTTTTGTTTATATTCTCTACTTTTATTTTTATTAAAAAATTAAAACTTTAATAATAAGATAATGTAAAACTAGTAATAAATATCTTTTGTTTTGTTAATAAACTTATCATCATCTAGTGTCATATTATAACATACACATTTGTATTTTTATACCCATATAATTATCTAAAAAATGCTCATCACTACAAGAATTGAATCGGGAGATTCGCAGCAAAAGCATTTTGTTTTTAAAAAAAAGGTTTCAGTTGTAATTTCAGAGTTTACACAAGACACATCAATCAGAACAGAAGTACATATATATAAGTTTTCATCACTAAGAAAATATGCAAAATCAAGATTCTCCCTCATGTCTCTGTCTCTTTGCTTCAAGCAGATTTGCTTCTTTGAAAGTATCAGCAGAATCAGTGGTCATATTTAGTTTCAATAGTGCTATAGACTGCAAGTAGAAGGCAGTTGGCCAATCAGGGTAAACTTGTTGTGCAAGCATCCCATCGCGGAGAGCTTTGTCTGGTTGATTGCATACTAAATAGCATAGACTACGCCTTGCATAAACACTTGGGTACACTATTCTTCGAGCTTCAATGAACTGTTCGTTGGACAGAAACAGAAACAGGGTTTCAAACAAAAGAAGAAATGCATAAGGATGGATACTATTTAGCTACCTGAGAATAACACTTGATGCTTGTTTCAAAGTCTTGCTCAGAGAAAGCTTCATCACCGTGTTCCCGAACTACTTGAAGATCTTTTACCTCTTGTATCCATTCATCGAAAGAGCACTCATCGATCTCTTTGTCATCTTTGTATCCTTCCATCACCAAGATTTTATGAACTTGTGTGAGATCCATTCTTAAGCAAGCCTCTCTTAGTGACGTAACTTGAGTTGAAGATTCTGAATTTTCTTTTGTTATTTCAAGTATTTCATGAAGTGAGACCTACAAGAAAGAAGTTGTATTTTTAACATGAATGGCATAACAATAATCAAGAATGCAACTATTACTTGTGATTTAGTTTGCAAGGCTTCAAGTGATGTAACAAGGTCTTTTGTATTGAGACTCTCTATATCCTTGTAATGCAAACATTGAATGGCGAGTCTTAAAACGATTGTAGCTTCTTCGGGAGAGAATATTCCCTTCAAGTTTGGATCAATCAACTCAGTAACATTCTTGTTCTGTATCATCTCAAGGGCCTAAAAGCACAAGAATAATATTAGTCTTAAATCCACATATCAACTGGGTCGGACATGGGCCCAGCTTTGTGAGTCTCCAAAACTCAAAGTTTATCTACTTTTATAATATATATATTTGTTAAAAGAAACTTTAAGACCCAAATAACATATACATGAAATTGAAATAGTGGTTCTTATTTTAAATTTTGTTTCAGGTCCGGTTGATTTCAAGGCCGGCGCTGCATATGAGGATACTGAAGTAGCAAGTAATTAAGCAACAGAGAATGACTTACATGGCTTGGAGGAATTTGTTTACCACATAGCAATTCCACAAGGACAGCACCAAACCTAAATATCACACTTTGAGAGTTCACACTTCCTACAAGGAGAATACTTCATCACATTCTCATAATGATAGTAATCTTAAGAGATCATAAGTAGGAATCGGTTACCAGTTGTTGTTTGATCATTGTTGATCTTCTTCATCAAGCTAAAACAAGAAAGACAAGCTTCACCCTCCTTCAATATCCATTAAGCAAAACAAAACCAACTTAGAAAAAGGCATGAGCATGAAGTTGTAGTTGACAAGAGAATCTATCAGTGAGTATTCAAACCTGATCAAGCAGAATAGTGTAAGCACTTAAGTTATTGTACGATGCAAAACCTTCAGTACGACAATAATCCAATGCTTCAGCTATACAATATGCTACTCTCAGTCGCATGGTCCATTCCATGGTTTGACCTGATTCTACATTAATCATATACATGACCAGAGTTGTCTTGTTTTCTTTAAACCATCAAAAATAAACAATCAAAATGTCAAAGAAATGAAATTATACGTTGAAATAAACGCTTGGCAAGATTATCATTGGGCAAGAACTCTGCAACAAGAAGACGTTCATTTTCATCACAGCAATATCCAATCAAATTGACGACTCTCTTGTGCTTTAAATTCCCAATTCTCATTGCCTCCTCCTGAAAAAACAGAAATCAAATGTTATCAATAACCGTCACGAAATGTAAAAGCTTTTCAGAGAAAGAAAGGGTACTGAAAATTGGTTAGGAAGAGGCCAAGTGGTATTCTTGAATTTTTTGACAGCGACCAAGCCACGGTTCTGCAAACGCCCCATGTACACAATATCAGAATATTCTCCTTTGCTCTCTGATACAATGTTTTGCGAACTGAAATTTTCAGTCGCTGTGTTCAGGTCGGAGAAGGAAAACTTTGTTAATGGTGAATCTCCTTCTGGTTGGTTGTGAGGCTCTTCGATGGAAGACGATGATGAGTAGCAACAACCCATGGCGGGCAAAATGCAAGAGTTTCAAAAGTCGTTGGTTTCTTTGTATCGTCACTTTTGTTAGAGGCTTAAGTGTCTCTTTGTTACCATTACAACCGTCTCATTTTGTAGCATTCAAATTAATGACAATGGTTTTCGTGCAATTAATTCAAGTCATTTTTTTTTTTTACTCATAATTTTTACTTAAGGTTGCCTCTTTTTGTTTTTGTTTTTGGTATTGTTTATGAACTTGTTAAAAATAGCAATGATTAAAATTAAAATTTGTATAATCGCAAGGTAGCGTTTTCTGACATGTATTTTTTTTTTTTCCCGAAACTGAATTATATTATAACATTATGATCATCTGACATGTATTATTAATCACACTTTTATATAAAAAGGTGATATTATATAAAATATATTATCTTACTTGATATTTGTTAAAAATATATATGAAAATCTCGACCCTTTGATTTTTTTTTTGTAAGTATAACTTTCTATAGTTAAGCTATTTACTATGTATATTATCTGTTTCTTATACTTTTTTGTTTTTTTTTTTTTGTTTTTATTATGACTCTTTGTTATGTTACCTTTTTCATTTTTTCAATACGATTGATACTATCATAGAGAACAGTCTTGTCTCATATCTGCACAATAATTTTGTTTAAGATAGTTGAAATATAATCTAAAAGCTAATACTAAATATAGATAAAGCATATTTTAATATAATATTTTTGTGGTCAAGTTTTAATCGTAAAGAGTTACTACAAGTGTACATCAAATCATAATAGTAATTTAGATATAAATTCCATATATCATTATTGCGGTATAATTCTAAAAATATAGTATAGTTAAGACAATAATATGAGTTAGTTATTGTTGTAAGATTGCAGTAAGTAAGAACACATATTAATTAAAACTATAATATGAAAGAGCTAATCATTATCGATATCAACAAGTTGCGAAAATGGTGATTTTATACCCAAACTATATCCATCGTTTTCAAGAGGGAGAGTTAGAAAATAAGCTTTGAGACGAAACTAATTTAAAGCATTCAATTAAACAACAAGCACTCTAAGCAAATATGACAATCTAAAATGAGAAGGAAATGAGATATTAGGATTAACACAATTGATGCATGGAAATGTTAGTTATAATAATTTAAACACATGTTTTGGATGTTGGACGGTGGCCGAAATTGGAATAGTTGGGCTTAGTAAATCTATGGACGGTGGCCACAATTTTTTCGGGTTCACACATGGCTACAATCTCTATAAATAGAGATCATCCAAGAGGAAGAAGAATCATCTCAAACCACAAGAAAATATAAGATAGAGATAGAGGGATAAACACTTAGAGAGAAAATCCAAGGGAGAAAAATTAAGAGTAATTTTTTATTGTAATCGGGTATAGGTTTGTGAGTCGAGTATTGTAATACTTTCTTGATAATAAAAAGATTTGTAGCGGGCCTGGAGACATAGGCAAGTTTAGCCAAACTCTGTTAACAAGTTCTTTGTGTGCGGTTTTCTTTCTCTTCCTATCTAGGCACAACAGAAATTTGTGTTTATTTCCTAACAACTAGTATCAAAGCCACATTAAGAGATGTGAGGTGAAGATGGTTCGGCGCACGATATCGGAAAATTTTTACGGTACGGATTACGCATTTTGGAGAATGCAAATCAAGGATTATTTTTATGAGAAAAAGCTACACCAACCACTAAGAAAGAAGCCAAAGGAAATGGAGCAAGAAGAATGGGGTCTCCTTGATAGGCAGGTTCTTGTAGTTATTAGGCTAACACTATCTAAGAACGTTGCACGCAATGTTGTAAGAGAGAAGACCACTGAAGGTTTGATGAAATTTCTCTCATATATGTATGAGAAACCAACGGCCAATGATAAGGTGTTTCTCATGAAGAAACTCTTACACTTAAGGATAGATGAAGGTGGATCTATTGCAGCGCACGTGAACGAGTTCAACACAATTGTCAATCAGTTGTCTTATGTTGAAATTGAATTTGATGATGAGGTACGAGCGCTAATCTTATTGGAAACTTTTCCTAATAGTTGGGAGCCCATAAGGGATGCGGTTAGTAACTCTGTAGGTACTTATAAACTTAAATTCAGTGATGTTCAAGATCGTATCCTTGCCGAGGAAGTTTGAAGGCTAGATTCTAGTGAAATATTAATGAGCTCTGCTTTCAACGTAGAAAAAAGTGGAAGAAACCAAGACAGAGTTAACCAGAATAGAAGTAGATCAAAATTAAGAAATGGAAGAAGTTTTTCCAAGTTTAAAGAACCAACTGAATGTTAGAAGTGTGGAAAGACGGGCCACATTAAAAAAATTGTTGGGCACCACCAAAGAAAGAAGAAAATTAAGGTGGAGCAAATACGGTTACATATGCAGTGACTGATGCATTAACGGTTTCTATCGACTCTCCAGGAGAAAGTGAAGTTTACGATATGACGTTGAGCAACGGTAAGGCATCTATCTCGTTTGTTAACAATCCGATCGATTTGTGGGTTCTTGATTTGGGAGCATCATTCCATACCACTGCACACCACAACATTATGGAGAATTTTGTTACGGGAAACTATGGGAAAGTATATCTAGTTGATAGGTTACCACTGGATATCATTGGTATTGGAGATGTCAAACTTAAGATGCAAGACGTACGAGTGTGGAAGATCACAAAGGTTAGAAATGTGCCTAAGTTGACGTGAAATCTTATCTCAATAGGAAAAGTTGATGATATGGGCCATAATGTCAACTTTGGTGGAGGATCTTTTAGAATAAAGAAAGGTTCTATGGTGGTTGCGGAAGGTCATAAAAGAGGTACTCTTTATATGACGAAGTATTATCAAGACACACTTGCAGTTGTTGAAAATGCCAAACAAACCAAGTTGTGGTATTGTAGATTGGGGCACATGAGTGAGAAAGCATA
Source organism: Iberis pinnata (assembly GCA_900406425.1). NCBI lineage: Eukaryota > Viridiplantae > Streptophyta > Magnoliopsida > Brassicales > Brassicaceae > Iberis > Iberis pinnata. Next base: position 33,168 of record OVBE01000346.1, read on the forward strand.
ATGTTCATGGTGGCAAATGGTGTGATTCCTAATCTAAAGACGATGGATCATCACATGTGTGAGAGTTGCATCCTCGAGAAAAAAACAAGTTAGTTTCTCAAGTGAAGAGAAAACATCAAAATTAGAGAAATTGGAGTTACTGCACACAGATTTATGGGTTCAGCTCATGTCTCTTCACTTGGAGGATCACAATACTATATAACTTTTATTGATGACAACACTAGGAAGGTGTGGGTATACTTTATGAAGAATAAGTCTAACGTATTCATGATATTCAAACGGTGGAAAGCGATGGTTGAGAATGAGACGAATCTCAAAGTGAAATGCTTAAAAGATGATAATGTTGGTGAGTACACCGATGGTGAGTTTATAAGATATTGTGCTGACAATGGGATCAAGATGGTAAGAACTATTCCTGGAACGTCCCAACAAAATGGAATAGCAGAAAAAATGAACAGAACGTTGAACGAGCGTGCAAGGTGCATGAGGATGCAATCAACACAACAACATTCTTGATAAACAGACGACTATCTATTTCTTTGGGTTTCAAAATTCCAGAAGAAGTTTGGAGCGGAAATAAAGTGAATATATCTTTCCTTAAGGTATTTGGTTGCTTATCCTACATTCATATTGATGATACTGCGAGAAGTAGTTTGATCCAAAATCCAAGAAGTGCTACTTTAATGATTATGGAGACACAAAGTTTTGTTATCATTTTGGGATGATCAAAGTAGGAAGATCATTCGTAGCAGAAATGTTATCTTCAATGAAGATGTGTTGTATAAAGATAAGCTAGAGGAAGGCTCAAAATCCAAAGAGACAAAAAAATTTTATATTAGAGATATCGTAACACCAGAGTTGCATGAGGATTGCAGAACAATAAAAGAGCATGCTTTAGAAGAAAGCAATGAGAGCAATGAAAATGATGATTCTGAAGTCATTCTATAAACTCTAGTTACGGAGTTACGGCGTTTGAGAAGAATCATTAAGCCACATGTAAGATATTCTTGATACACTCAGGTTTTAACTCAAATATATTCACTGCAAGTGCACAACAAACGTGGTAGTATAAGAGGGATCGAATCCACATAGACCAAGAACGTACAACTCTCAATTTAAAATTGAATTAAGCTAAGAACAGATAAAATAGTGGTTGTGATTAGAAAATAGCAATAACGATAAAATTAAAATGGTTGTGAGACAAATAACGAAAACGCTAGGCAATAGGGAATTCCACAGGTATTCAGGTTAAAAGTCAAAGTTAACATGTAGGATTTTCTTTGAAAATAATTCCCAACTCAAAAAGACGACAATAGACTAATCTTCTCCCGAAGTATTAGATATATATGTTTAAATCACTAAAGACAAACTTCTGCCGTATTTAGATGATTCAAACATGCATTATAATTCATATTCGATAATTTCATAAACCCTTAAGACAATACACCCGCAAGAAAAGGCACTTATTCATCTAGATTATATGAGACTTCTAAACCAAATCCCTTTGAATTTATAATTCTGAGATCAATGAACTAGTTAGCTACTCTAATTCACACAATATGAACAAGTCTAGACTAAAAACCTAACAAATTCAGTCCATTCTATCAAACCCTAACAATTAACCTGGTTTCTCTGGAAAACCCCTAAGACCTAACAAATAAACTACTTAGACATGATAACAAAAGCAGAAATCATAGAAAGAGTAAACATTGCAGAATTCAAAAATCAAATTGTATATAAAACTTATCAGAGTTCATAAATCTTCTCAAATAAAAAAGTAGATCTCTTCTCTCTGAAAAAGCTCTCTAAAATAAAAGTAAGCGATAATAATGTCTCATTAAAAATAATAAACCAAAAGGTTTTTATAGTCTAAAATAAAAAAGGAAAATAAAAACCCAATAAGGAAAAACCAATAATAATTCTTGAGGACGAATGCGTCTTTTTGCCTGATGTCGTTCTTGCTCGTGTAAAGGGATCGATCGATTTGTGCTTCAAAGGGATCGATCGACCCATCTGATTTTTCGTAAGTTCTCTAGGGGCTTGGATCGATCGTTCTCCTCATATGTGCAAGTCTGGATCGATCATTCTTCAAGCTGGATTGATCCTTCTATCTTCATTAACTCCGCTTGCACCTGAATTCTCCTGAAAACCGTCATTTTCGCTCCTGAACGTCCCAAATACCTAGAATCCTAAAAACATGCCAAAAACACAAGAAAAACACTCGGATAATGTCAAATAGCAAGTAAAAATACCCAATATAAATCATTAAAACCGAATAATATCAACTCCCCCAGACTTAGATCTTTGCTTGTCCTCAAGTAAAGCAAAATCAAATAGAGAGAAGAGGTTTAAAAACCGGACCACACAGGAACTCTCAGAATATCAGCAACCCCAAATTCAGACATCAAAAACTAAAAGACACTAATCCTAGACAACCACTGCAAATAAAATGTTTACCATCACCTAACTAACAACATGATTTCTACTCTAAATTTCAATCAATCAAACTATCAAATCATATCAACCAGCTCATTAGATTCAATTAAGTTCAAATAGGTGCATTCTTACCTATGGGGTATCGATCAATGCACTAGAGTATCCGTCATTCAGGATCCCCATACCAATTCGAGCATCGAGCTACTTCGGATCCCATCCTTTTCTTCTCATTTTCTCACTTCTTTTATTCTGTTTTTTTTTTTTTTTTTTACTTTATGCTTTTCTAAGCTTTGCTTTCGCTTGCTTCTTTTATTTATTTTTTAGTATTTTTTTATTGAAGGGAAGGAGAAGGGGATCATAATCGTACTGAAAGAATTTTTGGTTTTACAGAGGGATAAAGAAAAAAATACTTAGCTCAAAGTATTCTAACACCATAGATAAGAAAATTTAAGACAATTTTAGTCATAACAAAGTATAGCTAGCATCAAATCATCAACAATCCAAAAGACCATAACTTTCAAAAGCATATCAATTAACCAATGGGGTTTCAATCTTAAATACAACAGTTAATCTAAGTCAGTAGTCAAGTAGAGAATGATACCAAAGCCACATTAGGTTAGTAGTCATCATGGATTATGGTCATTTTTCCTTCGACTAGACTCATCTAAACAAAAACGAAATTTTTTTGAAAATTTCATCAAAATAGACAAAACATCATAATATCGTTAGTAGCATCATATCCCCTCCCTTAAACTTACTTCACACCATCCCGGTGTAAACATAAATCCAGAAGAAGGGTTAATGACCTGAATAGAACATAAGTCTAAAAAACATAAAAATGAAATAAAAGAAATATATAAGTCCAAAGTGAAAAAGAAAAAGATATTGATAATATGAAGCTCAATCAGTCTGAGGTCTCTCTCTCTCTCTCTCTCTCTCTCTCTCTCTCTCTCTCTCTCTCNCTCTCTCTCTCTCTCTCTCTCTCTCTCTCTCTCTCTCTCTCCCCTAGCAGTAGGTTCCTCCTCATCATCAATGCGATTCTTTATGTGCTTGAAAACAGGTTAGGCGTTTTATATTGGCTATCGCGTTACACATCCTCTGAACCATGTTGTCAGTCCTTTCTGTGGCATCTATTGTCCAACTGATCGTCTCAGAATCGGTGAAGTGAGGACGTCGAGGTGGCAGGTCAAACTCGTTGAAGTCCTCAGGTATGATAGGCGAACTATCCCTAGGATTAGGGTCTCTCTATCGTCTCTGAGTCTGAGCGGATCTCTAACATCGAGCCTGGCCTCTAGGAAGCTGCGGAGCATCGGGTACATGTGCAGGTGCGCCATGTAGGTGTTCGGGTCCTGTGAGAAAGCAAATGTTAGCCAGAGAAGTGATGATGGTGATATCCTGCTCGGGGAGGTAGACTTTGCACACATATCCTCCCAAACTTGTAGATTATGGGTTTCCCGAACCACTTAGTAGAGAAGAGATAAGGCCAACATGCAACAAAATAGGGGTAACTAAACTACCCATCACCTCAGCCCGAGTCGGATGTCTCAATGCATCTATCTTCTTACTAGCTAAAATCTTATCAAACACCCATCCTAAATTAGCGTCTTGATGATGTCTGTCCTGGTCAGTCTCATATCACACCATCGTGAAATAGAATAATGCATAGTGAAGGATCTCAAGCTCCTGAGAACTGACCGATGTGGACTCTGATTTACCGGGCATCTTCATAGCTATACGGATCGCAGGGTTTCGAATGCCAGTGAGCTTCGTTGTCCTAAACTCATGTGCTATCACATCCCACAAGTCGCTATAGAAGTAATTGGGCAACTCAGGAAGATTACCCTCCGATCTGAACCAGAAGATGGGTCCGAACTCAACCATTGGTATCCTGTAAAGAAAATCAAGGAAAAAGAATTTTACCTCAGTCTCTAAAATGTGAGGATTTCGTGGATCCGAACCAGGGTTGTAGATGCAGAATACAAAGGGTAAGCTTGGAACGGGAAGGTCCCAAGGCCCATCCAAGAGAGAGTACCACAAACATCCTCAACCACTCTTAGTGCGATCAAAGCTGCATGATCGGCAAACCGAGTGGGATCCATCTGAATTTTCAGTAGAGCATTGTAGAACATGGAATCAAATTGATCCCACTTGTTAGTGAATTTCCTCTCCTTCCAATCTTTGTTGCTCTTGAGTTGGGAGACTACCAGATCAAGTCGGCAATTGTTGAACCACGTCTTTGGTTTACGAGGCCAAGGCTTCTGTTGGTACTTGGGATCGATGACTGGTTCTTCTTCTTCGTCCTCCTCGTCGTTCGAACTGCTACTAGCTACAGATTTCCCTTTCTCCTTTGTGGTTGCTCTCTTCTTGGTCGCTGGAAGTGTCGTAGAAGTTGAACGGCTGGTTTGTGGTTGTTGTTGTTTGGCGGTTCTAGAACAGGTAGCTCTGCATGTGGTAGTTGAATTGGCAGAGATTGGTTGGTCGTCGTCCGTGCTTGACTCTCCAAATGGTTCGATTCGTTCCATTCTGAAAAGAAAAAGAACTAAAGATGGAGTTATTAACTTGATCAATTCAAAACAAAAGAGTGAATCGCTATGCAATTATCGAGCAATGTTAATCATAAGTAGATAACAAAAATCAATTGCACAGGAAACCATTGAATACACATCAATCGAGCAATACTAACTAGAAAATTAGCAAGAATCATATGTGTAATCTATGTAAGTGAAGACATCATTTCATTCAATCAATCCAAATCACCAAATTATGTAGCATTAAGTAATGATCAAGCACTACTAATTTCAATTAGCAAGAATCAATATACTTCAAACAACCAAGACACAATTAATTCCAAAAATCTAAAAGCAAATCTAATGAAATTTTCAATGAATCATGGAGGATGGTGAGAAATGATTTGAGAAATATCAATATCAAATTAGCAAGAATCAAGTGAAGAACCATTCAAAGAATCAGAATTCAACTGACATGAACATCGAAATTGCAATTAGAATTCATGTAATCCAAACCAACACAACTAGCAATCCAAACTAATTCCTAAACTATTCTTATAAATCAATGAAACACAATCAATTCCAAAAACCTGAAACCTAACCACACTACAAACCCAAAATCAACATTCTACAATCCCAACTCAATTCTTTAAAATTCATAATGCATATATCAGTTTAAGCACAAAAGAGAGTGTTGAATCATCCTAGTGAGTCAATTCACCATTTCAAATCAACTAGAACCCGAAATCTCCAAAGAAACCCTAATTTTCGCACCTAAGAGAGAGGATTAGAGACTCATAACTTCCTTGAATCTAAAAATGAGTTAGAGAATCGAATAAGGTTCAAGAATTCGTGTGGAATAGACTCAAGAATCGTTAAAAAAGAACAAGAATCGAGTGAGATAGAGTATGGTGTTTGAGAGACATGATGGGAAGAAGATGAAGTGGTAATGGTGGAAGAGGGTGTTTTGTTTCGTGAAATAGGGTAAAGAGGAAGAAGGAATCAATTCAAATTAAATAAAACCCGGTTTGATTTCGAAATTCGGTTCAATTTAAGTGAAATTTTGACTTATCTGGATGAGGGATCAATCGATCTCTGAAGGGATCAATTGATCCCATTTTACGTAACTTTTGGATCATTTGGATTGATCGATCCATAGACAGATCTATCAATATGTGTCTTCTGATGGCTCCTGGACTTCGGTATGGATCGATCGATCCTTTTGTTCGTAATTTCCTAGTTGAATGGATCGATCGATCTGTCATTATGTGAAAATGACATTTTCATGAATCGATTGAGCTGAACATTCGACCAGTTCTTCATTTTATGAACTTCCCTGAAACACTTTGAACTCACAACTAAAAATTAAAAATTAGTAACCTAAAATCTATACTGAATCAAAATTAAAACCTACTAAACTAAAAACACCAAATAGTGGGTTGCCTCCCACTCAACGCTACGTCATTAGCTTGACGGTACTTACCTCTAAACTGAGGATGCATCAACCAGAGAAATATCATATTCCTCCACGAGCTCTGAAGTAGCTAGATAAGCCTTAAGCCTTTGACCCATTTACAATAAAATCATTACCTTGGCGATTGTTGAGTACAACCGCACCATATGGTCTTACCTCTTTGATGACAAACGGTCCAGACCACCTAGATTTTAATTTTCCTAGGAATAGTTTCAATCAAGATTTGTAGAGCAATACCTGATCATCTGGTTGAAAATCTCTTAGAATGATCTTCTTGTCATGTGCAACTTTGGTCATTTCCTTGTAGATCTTGGAGTTTTCATACGTTAAGTGGTGAATCTCTTCAATCTTATGGAGTTGAATGAGATGCCTTTCTACTGTAGTCTTTATGTCGAAATTCAGGAACTTGACAGCCCATGCAGCTTCGTGCTCCAGTTCTACAGGTAAGTGACAAGCTTTACCATAGAAAAGGTTAAAAGGATTAGTACCTAGAGGGGTCTTGAATGCAGTTCTGTAAGCCCGTAGAGCATCATCGAGCTTCAAAGACCAATCTTTCGTAGATCCATTTATCGTTTTCTGCAGGATAGATTTGATGTCCCTGTTAGAAACCTCTACATCTCCACTAGTCTAAGGGTGATATGGTGTTGCGACTTTATGCTTCACCCCATGCTACTTGAACAATCCATCATAGACTTTGTTGATGAAATGAGTGCCTCCATCGCTGATGACTACTCTAGGAATACCAAACCTAGGGAAAATCACAAACTTGAATATTTTTAGCACAAATTTCACATTATTAGTGGGGCTAGCAATTGCTTCAGCCCATACATAATCAAGAACAACTAAAATATAAAGGTTGTTATGAGAAACAGGGAAAGGACCCATGAAGTCAGTTCCCCAAACATCAAAAACCTCTACTTCAAGAATGAAGTTTTATGGCATCTCATTTTGCTTCGAGATTTTCCCTTTTCTTTGGCATGAATCGCAGCGAGAAATGAAGTCATGAGCATCTCTGAACATAGTGGGCCACCAGAAACCTGCTTGGAGTACCTTAGAAACCATCTTGAATGTAGCGAAGTGACCAGCATAATCTGAACTATGACGATGGTACAGAACATTCTGAATCTCCTCATCATGCATACATCTTTTGGACATACCATCATTACACAACTTGTAAAGATACGGTTCATCCCAGTAGTAATGTCTGACATCCCTTATAAACTTCTTCTTTCGGTAACCTAAAACTCATGTGGTTCAACGTCAGCAGCTAAATAGTTAGCAAAATCACGAAACCAAGGAGTAATCAAATCAATCCTATGGAGTCTAGGGATAAAAATATTCTCATCCACTATGGTGCTGATAGCACAAAGGCGTTCCTCTGGAAAAAAGTCATCAATGGGAACATCATCTTCGATTGTGAGTCGGGAAAGGTGATCTACAACTCTGTTTTCAATGCCTCGCTTGTCTTTGATCTCTAAATCTAATTCTTGCAAAAGCAAAATCCGACGCAATAATATGGGTTTAGCATCCTTTGATCTCTCCCATGTGTGAGCTTTGTCTCCCAAAGATAATGGAAACAAACGCGATTTGAAAGCATCCTTAGTTATCACAAACATTCAAGACAATACTCTCGCAAGCAAGAACACTCATTCATCTAGACTAGATCCAACTTCTAAACCAAATCTCTTTGAGTTTATTAGTCTAATATCAATAAACTTGATGGCCAGTCTAATTCATGCAATAATAATAAGTCTAGACTAAGAACCTAACAATTGTTATCCCCTAATAATAAATCTAACAATCAAACATGATTTCCCTAGGAAACCCTAAAACCTAACTAGTGAACTACTCAGACATTGACAAGCAAACACAAATAAATATCATTGAAGAACACATAATAGAATAATAATAGATTATTAAAAAAGGGTTCAGAAATCTTCTCCAAATACAAGGTGTGAATTCTTCTCCCTTAGTAATCCTCTCTAAAATAAAATAAAGCTTAGTTCTAAAAACCTAAAAAATCATAATGTATTTATAGTCTGAAAAGTAAAATAATCTAAAATAAGGAAATTGGATAAGTTGAGGACTTGATTGCAAAATTTTGAAAATTTCTTGTTCTTCTCGGGGGAAGTGCTCGATCGAGCACATGGTTGTTCGATCGAGCATCTTGTAAAATTGCACGATCCTTCTTCAATCAGCTCGATCGATTGAAAGCTTCTGATTTTTCCTGGAGGTTTTTTTCCGATCGAGCAACATAGTTGCCCGATCGTGCATTCTCTAAAAACCTTTGCTCGATCGATCACTTTGTTCTACAACTTCTGAAATCTTCTGAAATCCTTTGAAACACATCATTTGATCCTAAACGACCCGAACACCTAGAAACCGGAAAATCTACCAAATATGCAAGGATAACGCTCGGAATAATGCAGAATAGCAGACATAAATGCTCACTATTATGCATTAAAACCGATTAATATCAACTCCCCCAGACTTAGATCTTTGCTTGTCCTCAAGTAAAGCAAGATTCAATCTCGAGAAGAGGTTTGAAATGGACCACACATAAACTCACAAAATCTCAAAAACCATAAGTATAGTTTCAAATCCAAAAGACACCAATTTCAAACAACTATTTTGATTTAATTGTTTACCACCACTAAACTAATAACATGTTTCCTACTCTAAATCCCAAATCAATCAAGTACCAAATCATATCAACCAGCACTTTAAATTCATTGAAGTTCAGATACATGCATTCTCACATGTGGTATATCAATCAAATTACTCAAATACCTCTTCTATCTAAATGCCCATACCAAACAGAGCATCAACCGACTTCCGGTCCTGATCAATTTTCTCCCTTTCTCACTTCTCCTTTTTTCTTTTTCTTATCTTACTGAGTTTCTTCTTTTTTTTTCTTTTCTTCGCATTTCTGCACTTTTCTATCCTTTTTTCATTTTTTTAAGTAGACAAAAATTCGCTGGGGTTAACTACGGACTTCTAGGTCACGCTTTTAACCCTTTTCTGAACCGTTTTGTTTTATTTTCTGAAGGGAGAGAGAGAAAGGATATGGTTCATACTGAAAGAACTTGTCGGTTTTACAGAACACTGGAGAGCAAGGTACCTAATTCTCAGAGTATATCAACACCATAAGCAAGAATAATTCAGATTTAAATTAAGTCCTATCATGGTAGAGCTAGCATCAAATCATCAATAACTCAAAAGACCAGAACTTTCAGAAACAAATCAATCAGTAATGGGGTTCCAATCCTAATCTTAGCAATTCATTTAAGTCAGAACCCTAGAGAAATCGAAAACCATACCCACACTTGGTTATTTATCATCATTGGTTTTGATCATGGTTCCTTCGAATCAATAGACTCAACTAATGTAAAAACGAAAAATTTGAAATTTTCACCAAAAAGACAAAACATCAAAATGTAGTTAGTATCATTATACCCTCCCCCAGACTTACTTCACACCATCCCGATGTGAAAATAAATCCAAAAGAAAGTATTGAAGCAACCAGAATCAATAGAAAAGACTGTAATAGATGAAAGTAGATAATAAATACTATATGAGTTCAAGAGAAAGAGATATACTAAAGGTGAATTGCTCCCAAATCTGTTCTGAACTCCTATGCCTCCTTTGCTATGCCTACAAAAAGAACAAACACTCAAGAGAAGTGTTAGCAACGGTTGAACAATGATTGAGAAATGATAGCTTAAAAACTAACAAGAATCAGTTGTAGGAGAAACCATTAAGACATTATGATCGAGCAATACTAATCAAAAATCATCAAGAATCATATATAAGAGCCATCATTCAGAATAGTTAACAGCAATCATTCCAGTATCACACAATCAATTGGTAAGAAAAGAGCAATGATCAAGCAATACTAATTATAATTAGCAAGAATCAAGAATTACTTAACAAGAAAAACCATTCGATCATGAATCTAAAATCAACTCAAGTCAAAACATCAAAAATGTGGTAAATGGTGAGCAATGATCTAAGAAATACTAATCATAATTAGGAAGAATCAAGAGAGAAACCATACAAATAGCCAACAATTTAAATGAGAAAGATGAGTAATGAAAATAGATAAGAGATAACCCGGAACATCTTGAAGATCTTTCACCAGTAATAACATGAATCACTTTAAACTCAAAACTAAAAATAAGTAAGTTAGGACTAAAACTGACTCAAAATTGAAAAACAACTAATCTAGACTCCAAATAGTGGGTTGCCTCCCACTCAGCGCTTTGTTTAACGTCACTTAGCTTGACGGTACTTACCTCTAAGTTGGGAGTTGATTAACATCCAGTGATGTTCCATAAACAGCTCCAGATCTAGACATCTTCAACTTCAAAATCTTACCCATCACACCTTTTGTAACATCAATCCCTCTCTCTTTGAACTTTGGGGTGAGCAAAACTCTAAACTTGGAGAAGGGTTTTGAGAACTTCATGCTTTTCCCTTGGTACTCAATTTTATCCCCAACTATTGCTTGAGGGATCAAAGCCACTTGAGACTCCTTCTTTATCAGCTTCGGTTCCACTTGTACCTTCTCCTTAACCTTGGGATTGCCATTCCTTGTTGAGAATTGAGGTTCTTTGTGTAAAGCTTCAGCAACTACACACTTAGGATCATGTTCAATATGAACTCCATGCTTCATTTCTTTCTCTTTTACCATAGTCAGCCTAGGTGTTCCCTTTGGAGGAATCGCTGGATACAAAACCCTTTTCTTTATGTTCGTCAGGGATATGCATTGATTAGGTAGATCAACAACGACTCATATGGTTGTTAAAGAAGGTCTCCATAGAACCAGAGGTTCATCTTGGTACCCATTCATCTCCAAGATGTGGAAAACAACAGGAACGAGACAATTCTCAACTTGAACCAAGAGATCAGCGATAAACCCACTGATTAACTCTCTTCGGATCTCTATACAAAACAAAGTTTCTTGCATCAACGTTCTGAGTGTTCTAAGGATTGGAATTTCCCGGTGGGGCTTGGTTGTTATCAGATCTTTGTTGGCCTTGTAGCACTTGATTGCCCTTACCTCCACCTTGCGCTTGGTTAATCAATTGGTTGAGTCCAACAATAGGTGGATCGTTTTGACCTTGGGGTATGACCGGAATGATTTGATCAACGTTGTCAGCAATTGAATTGGATGAGCTTGCGTCTTTCTTTGTTTTCCAGTTTGAGCGTTTCATCCTTGTAAGTTCCGAGTTACTAAGGCTTAGCAATTCAGAAAATTTGCTAGATCTTCTGATCATACACCTGTAAAATAAAAACAAGCAGAAAGAACGAGATGAGTACTGAAAAAGAAAAACTTTAGACTAGATTCTAATAAAAAAAAACTAGGAAGGCACTATTGGTCCCCTGCGACGACGCCAAAATTCTGATTAGTCTAGAATTTAAATCCTAAAACTAATACTGCAGAAAATAGATCAAGGTAGTAAAGTATATGGTCGAATCCCATAGAGACCAGAAAAGTACACGATTTAGTTAAATCTCAAATCAAGCTAAAGCATAAATAATTAAGTTTGGTTGTGATCAAACTCAAAACAGTAAATTAAAAGCGGTTGTAAACTACGGAATAAAAGCGTCAGCCATCAGGGAATCTACAGGTAGTCAGGTTTAAAATTCAAATTATAATGCATGATTTAAAAAAAAAAAATAATTCTCAACATGAAAGACAATGATGGAATAATCTCCTCTATGAATATTAAACCATATGCTCAAATTATCATAAACAAACTCTCGCCGTCTTTTAGATAATTGATCATGCATTACAGTTCATATTCAATTGTTCGCAAGAATTCAAGACAATACTCTCGCAAGCAAGAACACTCATTTATCTAGACTAGATCCAACTTCTAAACCAAATCTCTTTGAGTTTATTTTTCTAATATCAATAAACTAGATGGCCAGTCTAATTCATGCATTAGTAAAAATTATAGACTAAGAACCTAACAATTGGTATCCCCTTATGATAAATTTAACAATCAAATATGATCTCCTTGGGAAACCCTAAAACCTAACTAGTGAACTACTCAGACATTGACAAGCAAACACAAATCAATATCATTGAAGAATACATAGTAGAATAAGAATAGATATTAAAAAGGGTTCAAAAATCTTCTCCAAATACAAGGTGTGAATCTCTTCTCTCTCTCTGTAATCCTCTCTAAAATAAAATAAAGCTTAGTTCTAAAAACCTAAAAAACATATTGTATTTATAGTCTGAAAAGTAAAATAATCTAAAATAAGGAAATTGGATAAGTTGAGGACTTGATTGCAAAATTTGGAAAAAAATTTGTTCTTCTCGGGGGAAGTGCTCGATCGAGCACATGGTTGCCCGATCGAGCATCTTGTAAAATTACGCGATCCTTCTTCAGTCAGCCCGATCGATTGAAAGTTTCGGATTTTTCCAGGTTGTTTTTCCCGATCGAGCAACGTAGTTTCCCGATACCTTTTCTCGATCGATTACATCCTTGCACGATCGATCACTTTGTTCTGCAACTTCTAAAATCTTCTGAAATCCTCCAAAATGCATCATTTGATCTCAAACGACCTGAACACCTAGAAACTTGAAAATCTACCAATATGTAAAGAAAACGCTTAGAATAATGCATAATAGCATACATAAATGCCCACTATTATGCATTAAAATCGAGTAATATCAATAAACAAACAAAGTAAAGAACTTAGTAATGAAATGTAAAAAGGCTTAGTCACAAAAAAATTCAAAAATCTTAAAGGCTAATTGAACCCCCGAATCAGCAACGACGCCAACTTGATAAACAATAATTTGTGATATTATCTAACCATGTAGTCTTGAGGCTACTCATGTCATTACAGTTTTTAGGGTATCAATCCAAATTGAGAGTTATTAACACACTAGAACTTAGGAGAATCATATTTAGTGTAAGAAAATAAGATTGGGTTGTATGTAACATTCAAACATGCATTAAAGTGTCAACAAGATTAAGAAAAGTCAACAAAAGATTAAATGTGAATCAAGATTAAAAAAAGTAAATGAATGGGCAAAGTTTATTGACTTGAGTGATCAAATGATATCTCATTATGTTTAATACAAATATTCAATGCTAATCATTGACCTAAGATTCCTTTAATTAGACTAATCTACTTTCATGGCATTAATCTATTTCCTAATCATGCAACTAAAACAATCTTTTGGATAATTACACAAGCAAGAAGCGTTAAGATCTAATACATGATAAACCACTTAACTAACTAATACAATATCATTGTTAGACCTCATTTAGCATTCAAAAGTTGGTTCATGAATTTCATCGAACATAATTCGAGCAATAAACTTCCTAAGGTCTAGAGATGATTGATCAAGACAAATTTAGCAATAAGAACACCTATTGAATGAAGACTAAGATAACTAAGCCTTAAAAATCATTATCAATCACCCTAATTTATTTAACCTATTTGTTTATAAAAGATTACTTACTAATCATTGAAAAACATAAAATCTAAGAGTAGAAGTGTATTTAATCATGAATAGAACAAGAAATGATAAATAAAAATTCAATCAAAACAAAGATCAAAGTAAGATTACGCAAAAGATCCAAAGTTTACACAAAAGTGGCTAAAAGTTCAAAGAGAACACAAAAGTTAACCTAGAAATTAGGTTATAAAAGCTTAAATTGTATAGTCTAATTGTTCTTGGGTTAACCCAAAACATATAGGTTAACCCACAAATAGAAATGAGTAAAAATCTACTTAACACTAATTTTCTTTTTACTTTTCCCAGCACGGTATCAATCAATTCAACTGGTACGTGTATCGGACGATGCTGGCTGGTACGTCTTGGCCTTCATTTTTATCGGGTGTGCTGGTTGGTACGCATTGGTCGACGTGCTTATACTAGACCATGCGTATCGGTCAACTGTCTCTAGTATGTGTCTCCCTTTCTTTATATCGGTGGTGGTCAACCGGTACAGATCCAACTTCTCTATTTTGCCTGATTTTGCTCCATTCATCAAAGCTTTGATCCCATTTCGATTCCATACACCTGAAACACATGAAATATGAAATGATATGCAAAATGCAACATATTTATCCCTAAATGCAAGTTAAATAGTTGAAAATGGTATCATAAACAAGGTTAAAAAAACATCAAAAATCTAAGATATCAATCCACTTAGCTAACAGCTATAAAAAGAGCTTCAAAACTCATTAAGAAGAGATAGAAAAAACAAGAGAAAGAACCAGTACAACGAAAAACTAAGTGCCGACTAACAAGTCGACGAATGATCATTGAATCCAGAAGAATATTGATCTCAAACCAAAGTCGATCGATGACCATAACCGTTTAGCCGACCACCAACATGACGCTTCTCAACAGGGCTGGTCATGGGCCAAGCCAAATGAAACATTGGTTTATGGCCCCCAAATTAAATTATATATATATATATATATATATAAACATAAAACAAAAACAGAATACGTACAAACAAGTAATAGCTTAAAAAATAACGAAAAAATAATTGAAAAAAGCCCAACAAATTGCCACAACATCATCATTACGTATACATTTTATTTTATTTTTGTTCCTCGTCTCTTACTTTAAAGCTGATTTTCACTAATTGTTTAAGATTTTTTATGTTTAAAATTTTCTTTACAAATTTTTATAATATGAAATATCATTCTCAATTTTTATTTTTGTCCAAGTCTCCGTAGTTTCAGGATTGGTCATGCCTCTCAAAGACGTTGAGAATCATTGCTGACAGAGAATTTTCTAGCAACGCTAGTTCAACATTGAGCGAACTCACACCACACCAACTGGAGTCATGAGTCCGCTTTTCAAACACACTTTGTCTCCTTTATCGATTTTAGCAACTTGACGGCAATTATTAACATATTTTCTGATGTTTGTAACTTGGTATTGCGAAATTTGAAAATATTGTAATCTATGTGATTTTAAACAGCTAAAAAAAACTAAAAATAAAGCATCAAATGAGAAAATGCCGGGGAATTGTTTTAGAGTGTTTCTTTCAAGTTGACTTGACTTTAGACTTGTTTTTCCTTAAAGACTTTTCAGTCTTTCTCCTTTCTCTATCCAATGGTAACAAAACAAGCCACTTGCTTATATTTCTCTCCACAACTTCTACACCATATAAAATTTTGTCCTAGGAAAGAGATTTCGTCAAAATTTTCCCAACTTTTTCTGATTTTGTCAATCGTTCACACCCAATCTTAAACGTTCCTTCTCCACTCTGTCTGCCCTCTTTACCATTGTTATTGTAAAGTACTCTGTTCTTCTTATTTCTCTTTTTGAATAAAAGTGGACGAGTGTTAATACTTGTTTATAATTTTCCATCTCTGATGGGGCTTTGCTGGGCTACTCCTTGTGATTCTTCTCCAACAACAGCACCTAGCTCTATTGGTTACATCAGTTCAGGTTCGTCTCTCAGTTTCCCTTATGGGTTACATTCAAATTTGTAATGTTTGGTGCATAAGATTGGGAGATCCTTGATCCAAATTAAAAAGCAAAGTTCCAAAGGAATATAATTATTTATCTATAAATACATTCTACTTTATAACTTTATTTTCACTCTCTTCAAATCTATCACATATAAATCTGTGTATGGTTAAATAATGAAACCTTTTGTTGATTTGATTGAGACTGTTTTGGTGTTACCTCATATGGGTCATACGTAAAGTTTCCTTGTTGTTTTGGTTGAATAAAATTCATGTTTCTGAGCTCTTATGTAGCTTGATTTTAATTGAAGCAGGTGCATATAAGTCAACGACTACAGAAACATCCAGAAGTAACATATCCAGTAATAGTAGGTTCTCTGCAGGAAGTGGCGAAGATGCTTATCCCGAAGGTCAGATACTTCCCATTCCGAATTTAAGGATATTCAACCTTGCGGAACTTAGAGCTGCAACGAGGAATTTCAAGTCAGAGAATGTACTTGGTGAGGGAGGATTTGGGAAAGTGTTTAAAGGTTTACTTGAAGAGAAGGGAGCAGGCAATGGAACTGTGATTGCTGTCAAGAAACTGAACTCGGAAAGCTTCCAAGGATTTGAAGAATGGCAAGTAAGTAGAGTCCAGCTTAGAGAATGAATACTTGGAAAGCATGCATGTGGTTTAGTGGATTTGTTTCTTTTTGTGTAGTGTGAGGTGAACTTTCTTGGAAGGGTTTCTCATCCAAACCTTGTGAAGTTGTTGGGATACTGCTTGGAAGTTGACGACTTGCTTCTTGTGTATGAGTATATGCAGAAAGGAAGCTTAGAGAATCATCTCTTCAGAAGTAAGAACTTTCTTTTGCTTAACTAATTTAGGTGTATGCTTTGTAATAGGTGTGGACATTTTAACCAAACTGAACCGAAGCGGTTTATTCGTTTCGACTCTGTGTTATTTAATTTAGTTTGGGTTTCGGTTCGGTTCAGCAACTACTTTATTTTATACTATACTAACCGAACCCACCGAAACGAATTTGCTAAAATTAAGTAAATAAGCATAAATTAACCGAATAAACCAATATTTAACCAAATTAAGATTTTCGAACCGAAAAAACCGAACTTTGAAAAAACAAACTGAACTGAACAAACCCAGTGCCATATTAACCAAACCGAAATTATATTCGGTTCAAATCGGCCAAAAATGAAAAAACCGAATAAACAGAATTGTATGCTCACCCTAGTTTGTAATTGCTTTATCTGGTTCAATTCCTGTAGAGGGTTCAGTTGTTCAGCCTCTCTCATGGGACGTTAGGCTTAAGATCGCTATAGGAGCAGCTAAAGGTTTAGCATTTCTGCATGCTTCAGAGAAGCAAGTCATTTATCGTGATTTCAAAGCTTCAAACATTCTACTTGATGGGGTAAGTAAACACGGATAACTAATGGATTTGATGTAGCAAATCATTCAACTGATTTTCTCTTTATATGCAGTCATATAATGCAAAGATATCAGATTTTGGATTGGCAAAATTAGGTCCTTCCGATAGTCAATCTCACATCACAACACGAGTTATGGGTACACCAGGTTATGCAGATCCAGAGTATGTTGCTACAGGTACTAACATTGTCTTCTTATCTTCTTTTGGGGACAAACTGTGAACATATTGATTGTATCCAATAGGTCATTTGTATGTAAAGAGTGATAATTACGCCTTTGGCATTGTTTTGGCTGAGATCTTGACCGGTTTACGTGCTATTGACCCTACCCGTCCTACCGGGCAACACGATCTAAACGAGTGGATCAAGCCTCATTTATCTGAAAGGAGGAAGCTGAGAAGCATAATGGACCATCGTCTAGAAGGAAAGTACCCATTGAAATCCGCTTTCCAAGTCGCTCAACTGGCTCTCAAATGCCTTGAACCTGAACCCAAGAATCGTCCATCTATGAAACTAGTTGTCGAAACGCTTGAACTCATTGTAGCTGCCGATGAAAAACCGTTTGAGCGAAAAAGTACTAGAGCTTCTCCAACCGTAGGTCCTAAACAAGGCCATTATCGACGGGAACATCTATCTTCATTTCGACCGAGGCAAACTGCGGCTCGAGCTCACTAGTATTGTTTTCAGCGCACGAGATTTGTATTTGTTAAATGGTAATCATAAGCTCATAACGGATCTTAAATATATTAGAAGTATTGGAGTTGTACATGGCAATTCCACAATTTTTTAACAAACTTGTTAACTTAATATTTTAAATTCTAATAAATTTATTGTTGTTTTTTGTTTCTTTGTCTAAATGATAGCTTTAATGAGATTTATCTCGCATACAAAAGTTATTAGGATACATAATGATATTTTTGTATTAACAAAAATCATATTATATATACATGACCATAATAATTATTATTTGATTATCTTAAGAATATTTTTTCATAATTTAAATTTAGATCAATGCTATAATTAAAATCAAGGGCGAACGTACACCTAAGGGTAAGGGTGCACTTGCACCCAGTCAATTTTCAAAACTAATACTAATTTTTAATTAAAAGATTTTGTGCACCCACAAATTTTTTTCTTTTTCTTTAGTAACGTGCACCCACCTTTTTTTCTTGTAAATATATGTTTCAATTTGTTGGGCTTTTACTATGATCCGAAAAAGAAAAATTTATTAATTTTTATATTTTTCCAATTAAAAGCTATAAGTTAGTTATTATTTGTCAGTCTCTCCAAATTCTCGTTCGGCACATCAGTTAGACTTTTTAATTTAATATATTTCATTTTTTGTTAATTTTTTAATTAGGTATCGTATAAGTATATGATTTTGATTTTGAAATTTTAGTTTAAGTAAAACTTACTGGAAAAAAACTTACATGATTGCATTGTTTAATATATTTATTTATGATTTCTTCCTCGTATGATGGTAGAAACAAAAAAGCATATTGCACATTGTTTGAAAAACATACTTATGAAGTTAGTTCTAATTTTACCGGTTGCCACTACTAGTGTTGAAAGATGTTTTTCTGCGATAAAACTAGTAAAAGCAGCTATATGAAGCCAAATTGGAGATCAATTTCAAAATAATTACCTAGTATGTTTAATTAAGAAGGAACTGTTTGAAAATGTTACAATGAAGTTGTGATAAACAAATTCCAAGCTATGAATGAACGTAGAGTGCATTTATAATAAATTATTTTAATTTTAAAAACATATTATTTATATATATTATTTATTATTTTATTATTTACTACTTGTGTCCCCACAATAAAATAGTTTTGGATTCGCCCCTGATTAAAATATAATCGTGTTTAAAATTTGGAGGTTTGATTACAACAATGATATTTGCGTTGGAAGTCAAATGTATTGATTTTGAGGTTTGTGTTTGATGTAGGCAGCTTGGTTATACAAAATTTGTGGTACTGATGTTGCTGATTGTGTAGTTGTTCATGCATTTACTATTGTAACAATAGACTTTGAGTGCAAATGGTTGGAGTATTAGAGAAAAAAATTTGATGAAATTGTTGATTATGTTGAATTATTCTAAAATAGTATTATTTGTTATTTTTAATAGTTTATCTGAAATTAAGTAGAGTCCACCAAAACTGGTGAAAAAGTAAAGTATTCGGCTACTTTTCAATACTCTACAAAATAGTAGAGGAAAACTTTTACGGTGGAACATATTTCGCAATTTTTCACTAATTATTATTTCACCTCATTTTATTTCTCTTATTCCACTCATTTTTAAATATTTACAACCAATTGCAGACTTTGTGCTACTCTATGTGGATAAAAAAGTACTCAATTGAATTTTATTTGAGAAGTTAAGATATGTAAAAATTTAAAGTTAATAATTCTTAAAATATTTTATTAGTTTGTAATTATTTTTCGATATGTCTTGTATTGTGCTTTCTATTTAAATATATACAATTAAAGAGTGTTTAAAAGAATAACCTTACATTGATGTGGTATATTCCATATATTGCCATTTATTTTTATCTTTCAATTTTAAATTCATTAATAGTATTTTAGTCAATATTTTTTATATTAATCGTTAATAAATAATGATTTTTCTTAATAAAAAGATTCTAAGATTACTTTTTACTTTTAATGATTTATTTAATAAATTATACTTATATCTCTAAAATTCATTTTTAAAATTAATATGCTAAACATAAATTTAAGAATACGTTATTTTAATATTAATTTCGTTTTAATATGTCAAAATAAATAATATTTCGTATATAAAATTTTTAATACAATAAAATAAATTTTGATATATTTAAGTTTATAATTTTTTTTGTTAAAAATAAATGTTGGCTTACCAATTTATCAGCAAATACATTAAAAGTTGTGTTAACTTTTAAATATTTAGGATTTAAAGATACCATAACCAAAATTTTGGAGTTATAGTTATGGAAAATAG
>OVBE01000347.1:0-53603 GCA_900406425.1 Iberis pinnata
TCTGTTTTTGGCCGTTTCTTCACTTTTTCGACCTCCTTTTGATCCGTAACTTGCATCTATGGTCTCAATCACCTTAAATATGAGAATGCACATGCAAATACACCAATACTAGTCTAAATGATCATGAATCTAACCTAAATGGATGCGGAATAAAGCTATAAACATGCTAAAATACAAGTATATCACCTACATCACTTCATGTTGTCAATTTAAAAGATAAGATATATGCATGTCGTAGGTTTGACGTGGAGCGAATATCGTGCGAACATGAAAAGACAACTAACAGCGAAGACGAAAACGATTGAACGGCGAAGACGTCAACGAAGACGAAGTCACGACGAGGATAACGAAGTCACGGTGACGAAAACGAAAGAACGGCCACGAAAAAAAGAACAGCGAAGACGGAGACGAAGGAAGATATGATATGGAAAACGAAGACACATCGAGGAAAAACAAGCAGCAAAGACAGAGACGAACGGAAACGAACGAACGCCTAAAAGAAGATGACGCTACACCAGAAAGGAACGAAAGAGCGAAGAAGATGAATAAACCGGGAAACCACCAAACACCGACAATGGCGAGATGAAGCAGCGACGAAGATGGAAAATCAGCAACGGCGAAGATGAAAATCAGCAACGAGGAATCCGAAAATTTTTGTTTAGTTTAATTATTTTTAGGATTTTTGGGTGTAAAAATAAACTAAAATGACAAACATGTAAGTTTTACAAAAACTAAATTTTTATTTATTTTTTTATCAAAAATATTAGATTAATCTAATCATGCTTTCAAATAAAGATTAAATATGTTATAGTGATACAATGTTGGGTGAGTCCGATGAATTTTAACTAAATAATATAAGGTGACCTAAATAATAAGAACAAGGGTCGAATCTCCATACTGAATAAAAACAAATATAAGACATCAAATTCTCAAACCATAACATGCAGCTTTTCCTATCACGTACTTCACATTTGTCAACACTTATCCTCCACCCTTTTCTTATCGCGCTGGTCTTAAAATCTTAGGCCGAAGTTCATACATATATGTGAATAAGAGATTAAACATGTATATATATTGATCTTTTTTTAAGTGGACTTTAATCCAGAATCGAACACTTTCTTCTCTTTTCTAGAGAGATCTAAAGATACTAAGCTAACACCACTTGGTATCTGCTGACAATTTTCCTTTTGCTTTAACATAAATTACAAAAAGAAAAGTCTATAAAAGACGAAGATATCAAAATCCAAATCTTCTCCTCTCCTTTTTGTATCATCATTCATTAAACATGTCATGCCCTTTTCCTTCATGTATATATATATGTTTCTCCATCACTATTTAAGAAAAACAAAACACTACTCGTCTGTTGAAAATCAGAGACGTGCGGTCTCAAATAAATATAAGTATACACACAAAGTTCCAATCTCAAACCACTCAACCATTTTCCTCTCAAAACTATATATAAACCATTCACTTGGCCATGCATATGCTTAATTTCATGAAACTTGTTTGGCCGGCCAAGTCTTAACCGGAAACAAAGGACCGTGAAATGATGACGTGGAAGGCTGAGATGATGACGTGGCAACACGTTCACAAGAAGGACACATAGTGAGAGTAGTGGCTGGAAGTTGCATGTGGAAAGAAGAAGAAGTCTTCAAGGCTCTCAATTCTTTAACCTCTTTTTGAAGTCTCCGGTTTTCTTCGGTTAGTGATTCACAACATCTCTTCAGGTATTCACAATCCACTTCTGTTTGCTTAAGCTTTGTCCTGAGATATCATATACCAAATTACTTATATTACTCCCAATAAATATTTATTCAATGTTACATCCGTATAAGAATTTCTTGAAATACCATTTAAAGATTTATAAATTCCAAAAATAGCACACTCCCAAAGTTCCAGAAATACGATTAATTTTTTTTTAAATAACATAAAAATACAAAGTGAATTTTAAGGTTTTAAAAATAAATAAAAAATTGGATTTGGGTTCACTAACTAGAGTTTATGGTTCAGTTTTGAATGGGTGAGTTTGGTTTTGGAGGTTTAGAATTTTAATTTGAAATTTTAAAGTTAATTTAATTTTTTGTACGTTTGGAATAAAAATATTTTTGTATTATTTTTGAAAAAAAATTATTGTATTTTTTTAACTTTTGGGAGTGCGTGGTATTTTTCGAATATACCTAATTTTGTGATATTTTTGAAAATATCCTCATTATATATATATATACGAATTAATAAAATATTTTTAAATGAGGCACATTATAAACAATTTTGTTTGATACAAATATATTTTTATGCTAAACATTTTTTACCTTAAAAACTAAAAGATAGTATATATTTCATAATCCTTTATAATATTTTACTACATATAATTTACGCAAAAAGAGCTTGGGGGAGACTTGGCCAGATTGCAATTTTCAAAAGCTAAGAAAATCTCCTTTTGTTAAAAAAAAGGGAGAAGCTATTTTGTCACTTTTCTCAAAAATGGTGAATATTGCATTGGCAATTATGCTCATGTAGACTTATTCGAGTAGGTGTAACATATATAAAAATATATCAGTTTGTAGAGAATTATGTAAATATCTTTTTTTGGTCGACTGAAATAACAATTTGTGCATATATATTGATCAAAGAAAAAAAAAATATATTTCAATATAAATTCCAAAAACCTAATATATATTTTAGTCTTATAAGTCTTTATTTAATCATGAATTCATGATGACAAGATGTTATTTTGAAGAAACAACTCAAATTTCAATAAACATTGAAAAAAAACTAATATATTGTTAAGTCTTTTATTCAAGTGCTGGAAAGTTTAAAAGTTAGAAAAAAATTCAACATTTTTTTTGTTTCTACATTAAAAGGTTCAAATATTCATTTGTATGTTTGTATATAAATAGAATAGTTAATAGTAGTATATAATTTGGTTAAACTGTGAAAAAGAGTTAATGATTTGTTTTCTTTTTCAGAAATAAGTCAGTAGAAGCAATTATATATGGATATGATGAGCAGATGTGATATTCTGCTTTAGCACGAAAAATGACAACAATGGACATTGCGACAATATGTAATTATTACTCGTGATGCATTTCGTCCTCATTCCATTTTCAGAAAATTAATCATCACAAAGAACAAATTCCAAAAATATATATATAAAAATGTCTCATTAAATAGAAAAATGAAATTATCAATTAATGAAATATACTTTTTATATTAATGAAATAATTAAGCTAACCTGGCTCGTCTGTTTTGAAACCAAACTTCAACTTGACGAGGACGAAGATTTAATTGTTTTGCCAATGCAATCTTTTGTTTCTGCAATGTTCATAACTAAATAATAAATAATCAACAATTGATTTTTCTTTAACTCAAGAAACAACAAATTACAATAAATGTAAGTATATATGGGAAACCATCTAGATTTCAGAACATAAATTTGCAGAGATTCAAATTGGGTTTTTATATGAAACTTGGAACATTATTTATGAGTTACTAGTTTTGGAGTTGGTTTTAGCTAAATGTTTAATATGATATGTAGCTGTCTCACTAGCTTGGATACAAGATCAGTCCTGAGATTTTAAAAGCTACAATATAAAATTAAAAAATAGGTCGATTCTTAAGCTCAAATTTATAATGGGCCGGTTCTTAAATTAAAATTTTTGGAAATAAAAATGGACAACAAGCTCGTGTTTGATACGTTTGGCCTCAAAACCGATTATGCTTGCATATCCGTAAAATTACTCAGATTCGCACGAATTACACACCAATTTAGAGCCCTGTCGGACGTAAATTCGCAGATGCTCGAGTCATATTCACATTTGGAATATAAAACACTAATTCTACATGTGAGATATCAAACAAAGTTTCACAGTGGTAACTAAACAAAAAGAGAGTATAATATATAAAGAGATGTCTAACTCTAATTAGTACGAGATTTTTAGAAAGAAAAAACCAAAAAGTAAATTCATGCAGACCAGCCTCTCAGTCTCTTAGGTCCAAAGTAGACAATATCATACTAATCGAACAATATAGAGTTGGACATAGACTTTCACAATCCAACACTACATTACTGGGTTCTAAATTTAAATTTAACTAAACATGATATGCAGTTTAGTTTTTTTCCATTAGCTTGCATATCAGTGAAATTAGTCGGGTTCACACAAATTATCTATGCTAATAAAGAAAAAAAAAAGAAGTTAAAAGAGAACTAACAGGATTAAGTGTGCTATGTTCTTTAAAGCTGTCTTCAAGAAAAGCAGATTGGTCTTTAGAGAGTCTTAGTTTCTTCCTTGTGTTTCCATTTTCATCATCATTGTCTTCATTACTAGCTCTTGAAGCTGATCTCTCAGCTTCAATATCATCCATATCTCTCTTTCTCTGATCATAACCATAACTCTTTATCCCAAAATCTAATTGAAACGACGACGTTACACTATCCGGTGGTGACACTGACATATAAGGCACCTCCTCCTCCTCATCCTCTTCCTCTTCCTCCTCCACCACCGTACCTCCTCCCGGGAACATTATTCCTCCTTGCCGACCTGTATTTTTGGTTCTTTCTTTTTTTAGATATTTTCATAACCACTCTCTCTCTCCATTATAATAGTATTGATGTTTTTAAGAAAATTGTTTTAAATTAATTGATGCTTTTATTTTTTAATGCAAAACTAAATTTATTTATATTTATTGTGATTATTTGTATTGTGTAAATTGATTTATTATTAATATATTTTTTATATATAAATAGTAAATAGTATTATTTATTTATCTAAAAATAAAATATATACTTTTTAAATTTGTGTGTAAAAGTAAGTTGTACAATTAATTAATTTGTAACAGAATGAGTAATAAGCAAAGAAAAATCAAAACCATTCATTGGTATTTGTAAAGAAACATGATAATTTTGAAACTCTTTAAAATATCCACACAATTGGTTTTTGTTTTCTGTCAAAAAATAATATTTTTTTAAATAACCTAACTCTTATTTTTTTTGTCAAAGAACCTAATTCTTCTTACTTGTCACAAATCAGTCAAAACATTTTTGGACATTGATTTCAACAACCCAACTACACATCACAACAACTATATCATATTCTTTTGTTCTATATAAGAAAAAAAAGTATGTAAGCCAAATTAGGGATACTAATAAATTTTAAATGTTTTTTTTGGTGAGAAAAATTAGATCCTTAGAATCTTATGACTATTTTTGTTTTTGTTTTTCATATAAATTAACTAAAACCCTTACTGTTCTCAGGGAGCCAAGGGAAGTGTAGTTGAAGCTTTAATGATGGATCTACGGAAGAAGAAGAAGAAGAAACCCTAAATCCATCAGAATCATATGCTCTTGACACAACTTTCTTCTTTTTCTTCTCATCTTCTACTGAAGGAGATGAAGTGGATGATAAAGATCTAAGACCACTAACACCAACATCTAAACTCATACAGAACCTAAGATCCTTGTCAGAAGCTGATGAGGTTGAGTTATCAATAATCTTCAAAGGCTTCTCTGCAAAAGAGAACTCTTTGTTAACATTATTGCCACCTAGACACAAAGCTAGTTCCATATCTTACAAAGAAACTAAGAATTTGAGATTTGAGAGAGAAAGATTAGAGAGAGAACATGAAGATCTGTTTAATTTGGTCTTATAGAGTCATGACATGAAAGTGAAGCCCCACTTATTTAATTCCACGTTCAATCTATTTTTTAATCATATTTGTATATTTCTTGGGCCCTCAATTCCCATAAATTCTGATTTAATTCTTGCCCAATCTTGATAAATTATCGCTATTTAATTAGTAATATTGAATACGAATATTTACAAAGTTGGTATTTTTTACTTATTAAAGCTGTGTCTCCAAACGATATTTTTTACAATACATAGAGAAAGAAATGTTTCTCATCGTTGAGATACTCTCTTGTTTCGTTTTATAAGATATTTTAGTTAAAAATAATATATACTGATATATCTAAAGATTTTTATTTAACATATTTTAATGATTGTACAATAAAAGCCAGCGTTTTGTTATTTGTTACAAAATATTTAATAACCTTAAAATTTATATAAGAAAAACCAAAATCTCCTATATTTTAAAACATAAATAAATTCTCAAAACATTTTATATACCCAAACGGAAGGAATAACAAAAACTCTCAAACCAGAATATCTAAATACTAAAAAAACACAATATTTTTTTCTTCACTAAAAAACATAAATAATTTCTGTTTAGTCTGATTTTTTTTTTCACTTTTTGTTTAGTTTGATATTTTATATATATATACCTGATATTTTGGGGCTAAGATATGGTTAGAAGGATTGACCGACGTTTATTTAATTTGTAAAACGATAGCTGATTCCTATACGCACGTGAATGCATATAAATATATACCTCGTTCTTACACGAGAGTGATACCTTTTAATGTTTTTTTTAATTATATATTGAGATAATTTGTGGAATAATCTTTTGTTTCAATAAATTAGTTTAATAATATATATATATATATAATTATATTGTATGGTAATAATATGCGAATGAAATTTCCACACAGTCTTTGTGTACAGTTTATTCACGTAAGTGTGCAGTTTACTTGCGCAAGTGTATACTCTATAGTACTTCATGTTTTTCTCTCTCTTGTTTGTTTTTTCCACCTTTTTCATTTGTTTTTAAATATTAACATTTTTAATTCAAATAATCAAATTATAAAACCTTACTTAAAAACACACAAATATTTTTATGAATCTAACATGACTAAAATTATTTAAAACGGATTTATATTTGTTAATTGGTGTACAGTAACTTTTTAATACAATATTAACCGAGGAATATTCGGACTACTGAACATAATAGTCGAACTACTAGAAAAAATAGAAACCCAAAACCCCAAAATATAAACCTAAAATCCCAAAATATAAATACTAAACACAAAATATAAACCCAAAACTCCAAATATAAATCCTAAACCAAAAATATAAACTCAAAACCCAAAATATAAACATAATAGTCAGACTATTGAAAAAATATAAACCCTAAACCCCAAATATAAACCCAAAATGTAAACACAAAATATAAACCTTAAACCCAAAATATAAACCCAAAACCCCAAAATGTAAACTCAAAACCCCAAAATGTAAACCCAAAACCCCAAAATATAAACCTAAAACCCAAAATATAAACCCAAAACCCCAAAATATAAACCTAAAATATAAACCTAAAACCCCAAAATATAAACCCTAAACCCAAAAATCAAAAGACAAAATATAAACCCAAATATAAATCCTAAACTTCAAAATCTAAACTCTAACCCCCAAAATTTAAACCCTAAACCCAAAATATAAATCCTAAACCCAAACATATAAACTCTAAACCCAAATTTCAAATTTCATCCACTATTTTTCTAAACCCAATAAAAACATAAAATTTTAAATATTAAATAACAAAATGTTACAAATAAAACGCATATTTTTTCTACATATAACATGACTAAAATTATTAAAAATAGCTTATATTTATGAAACAGTGAATAGTGTCATAAACTCTAAAATATAAACCAAAAATAAAAAAATATAAACCCTAAACCACAAATCCAAAATATAAACCCTAAACCCAAAATATAAATCCTAAACCCTAAACCCAAACATATAAACTCTAAACCTAAATATATAAATTTATAGTTTAGCTATTAACTGAGATTATAACTAATATAAATTAAACTTAATTAGATATTATTAACAATTATAACCTAATTTTTGGTGCTTCTAAGAAAAAAATAAAAGAAGAGTTCATCATTCATAATTCTACAAAAGACACCAGACGTGATGTTATTTAAAACATAAATAATTAACTTTAATGCTATTTAAATACAAACAATTGTTTTGGTCTTTGCAGTTATTAGCTATATGTTGTTGAAAATTAGCTAAGTTCTATAGAAAAATTTTACTATTATTTTTTTGTTGTATTTTCGGGAATTTTTGTTCATGTCCCATCTCATCAGGTCTCATCATATTCCCATTTCGAATATAAAATAAGACATAAATTAAACATATATTTTTACTCTCAAATTCTCGTTATGTTTTCGATTCTAAAAATTCTCGTCCCGGATTCTTATTTTCCCATGCCTACTGAAAGCTTCTGATTTTAAGTATTCGTGTAAAGTGGTAAAGCATTATGGAGTTAGTGATTTTATTGGAAATATTATTATTATACTGTTTGTTGAAAATTATTGAAGACCATAATTAGTTTGACCGGCCAGCGTAATTCTTGGTCACACGTTAATGATGGTGACTTTGAATTTCTTAAGTTGTAAGAATTTAAAAGAAAAGTGGAAGTTGTTGAAAATTTAGGGAAATAATAACTCAAAGTAAAAAAAATGACATAAGTGACAGTTGACTTTGTAGTTAGCAGTTACCGTTTAATATTGCAATTACATGAAATTGATTTTTTAATCATTATCATGGGCTCATAAGATGTTTTTTTGTTGCATAATTTATCATTAATCAATTAAAAATATTTTCGAAATCTAAAACCAACTAGGATAAGAAACATTAATGTAAGTAAAAATTTATCTTTTAGCTATTGTAATTTCGGCTAAAACATCAATATTTGATATTGTAATCTCTCTTCCTATAAAGTAGTTGAAAATCGCAATAAAACATAATAAGAATGTGAAGTTTTTCTAATTAGAGATTGAACATTTAACTAGATTGAAGGGATGTTTCTTGAAAAAAAATTATGATGTAATATTTACTGAATATAAAGGAAGAACAAGACATAATGATTAACAATGATACTTAATGATAAGAAGTAAAATATATTTAAGAAAATGTGAAAACGATGACCCATCAAACAAAAGCATTCTCATTTAATCAAATGAAATTTCTTTTCAGTTTGACCAAATATATTGTTATGGGCTTAAGAAACTTTATTTCATTAAACGGCGATGGTCCTATAAAAACTTGATTAATGTGTTTTTACCCAACATCATGAATACAATATATCCAATGATTATAACTTCTTCCAACTTATTGCAAATTGCTTTCACAAAAAAGGTGTAGACCATAAATAACTTCATTATTATGTTTATCAATGGTAACATGTTATGGATATGATGATTGGTTTCAAAATAGTACTTTGTTATTAATTGGTAAGAAATAGTACTACTCCATAATGTTATCCACAATTTTTTAAATTAATATGGGAGTGGAATTCCTTTTTCTTTGTCAATTGATTAAATTTTATGGATACAAAGTTTGGAATCCATAGAAACATAATCATCCACGATTGTGGCTTTTCTTGAAAAATAAGATATTGAAATTGCATCAAAATAAATAAAGGTGAAGAATTTTTTTTCTTTTCTCGAGCATAGCAGTATAAAATATTTTTCTTCAAATTTGTTGGCTCGTCAATGCATATATACTTCAAAATAACCAATTTTTAATTTACACATATAAACTTCAAAAAATTTGTTTAACTATTCGTGCACGATTTATTTCTTTAATTATGATCAACATTATTGATCACATATAAGAAATCAAATATAATTTTGGAAAGTTTATGTGTATAAATTACCAATTAATTAAGTTTGGGACACATATCAATGAGTATAAGAAAATGAAATGAGAAACATCGTCGATCCAAATAAATATGATAGAATGATTGCGAATCTAAAATATTTGAAAAACTTAAGCTAAAAACCAATTTTTTGTGAATACAAATTAAAAGTTATAGTCGTTACCAATCAGACTCTTAAACCATCTTCAATGGTGCTTTTTTGTAATTTTTGCTTTATTTTTATTGCTTCGCTACTCATTGTAATTTAAAGCAACATTATTTATTACTTTATTTTTTTAAAAATTGACTTTTTAATTATAAATTGGTTATTTATCTTTAACTTGTTTATAATTCTTTTTTAAATAATTACATATTATAATATCACCCACATATATGATATTTTTATTAATTTGATTTAATTTTGAAATATAATAAAAACATATATATAATAGAACATATAACGGTGTATTAACAATAAAAATAAAATTATATGGTTATTATAATAAATAAATATAAAAAACGGGATTCATCGAATAATAATTACTAGTACAATAAAAATAAAAAGACTTAAAATGTTTTTTTATTGTACTTGTATTTCTATAATTGTAATTTATTTATATTTAACAATGATTTTATTGAACTAATGTTAAAATAGATTATGAATAAATTTACTAAATTTGTAAAATTAAAAGATGTTACTAACAACTAGTTGTAAAACAAAATTAGAATATATTTTGGAATGCTTTTTGAAAAAAGTAAAAAATGAAAAAACTATTGGAAAAATCTTAATTCAATTTTGTTTGAAAATGAAGAAATTGTATTTTTGAAACAAAAGACGAAACTAACCATTGAAAATTCCTTAGTCTTTTTAATATATGACGTTGAGAAACAATCAACAATTTCAAATTCTAACGAATTTCAATCATATTTTTAATTCTTTTGAAACCGCAAAAAAATAGCAAAACGGTTTAAAATCTGCAAAGATTAATTGACTTAAAAGAAGGAGGATATGGGAGTGGAGTTATGAGTAAAGAAGGACCCACACGCGTGGGACGCGGATTATATTCTCATCAAAGATTGGAGTGTCATGCTTTTAGAGCATGATTAATGCACATATACAAAAAAGGAGCTCTTAAATGAGTTTTTGTTTTTTATTTTTAAAAAAATAATAATAAAAATATATCTGACCAATCGTGGGCCGTCACGTGTCAGTGGGGCCCACAATTTTTGTTAAAAATAGATCCAATTTAAGAGACATAAGAGCATGAACAATGCTAGAGGTAGTTTTTGGGTTCTTAAGTTTTATTTTCTATTTTTNAAAAATATATAACTTGATCCTCAAGTTTCTTTCAAGCTTATCCTCACATATGGATCATCATCATCTCATCATGTGAATCACCATTTCAAGCTGAAGCAATTGCCATTAGAAAAGGACTCCATCACATTAATACTCTTAGAGCATGAACAATGCTAGAGGTAGTTTTTGGGTTCTTAAGTTTTATTTTCTATTTTTAAAAAAATAAAAAATAAAAAATAATAATGTTTGACCAATCGCGGGCCGCCACGTGTCAGTGGGCCCACGATTTTTGGTAGATTCAGATCCAAAATAAGAGATGGAAGGGGTGGGTTTTTAATTTTATTGTGGGTCCCACCCCTTAGAACCCTCTTTAGATCTAGCAATAATCATGGTCTAAGTGGTTGTCTCTTAATTTATTGTGGGATCTACAACTTAAAATCCCCCTTAAGAAACTGCAATAATCATGGTCTTAGGCTCCTTACAATAATTGAACTCATGCATACTCTTATTATTGCTATTATTATTACATTGTCAAATATTTTTGGCATCTCAATCTTTTTCTCAATTATTTATATCCTTTCTGCCTATTTAATTAATTATTTAAATTTTCTATTATTCTTGTTTGGATTTTATCTATATGCTTGCAAACTAAAGGGTTTTATATTAATACTAGTATTGTTGTTTGCATGGGCAAATAGATTATAGTATATAATAGGACTATGAGTCTATGATACTAGAAATGAGTTTTGGAAGTTGAAGGGGTTTATAGTGTCCGTAAAGTAAGTTATTCATCGCACAAATATACACCTAATCTAGTTTAAACTTAATTAATTTTCTTTTCAAGTATTTTTAATCTAATTTGTATTAAAATAAATAAAAAGCTTAAGCTCAGAAAGCCTTAGGAAAAATATGCATCATACCAAGACACGGTGAGGTGAATCACTAAATCAAGACACTGTGAAGAAAATCACCCAGTCAAGACGCGGTGAGGTGAATCGCCGCGGTAAAGTGAATCATCCAGTCAAGACGCAATGAAGTGAATGACCAGTCTAGACACGGTGAGGTGAATCACCCAGTCAAGACGCGGTGAGGTGAGTCACCGCGGTAAAGTGAATCATCCAGTCAAGACGCAATGAAGTGAATGACCCAGTCTAGACTCGGTGAGGTGAATCACCCAGTCAAGACGCAGTGAGGTGAATCACCACGGTGAGGTAAATCACTCAGTCAAGACATGGTGAGGTAAATCACCTAGTTAACACGCGGTGAGGCAAATCTCCCCAATGAGGTAAATCACCGCAGTGAGGTGAATCACCTAGTCAAGACACATTGAGGTGATTTACCATGACATGCGTCTTGACTAAAAAGGA
Source organism: Iberis pinnata (assembly GCA_900406425.1). Classification (NCBI taxonomy): domain Eukaryota; kingdom Viridiplantae; phylum Streptophyta; class Magnoliopsida; order Brassicales; family Brassicaceae; genus Iberis; species Iberis pinnata. The sequence continues at coordinate 12,208 of OVBE01000347.1, forward strand.
GCCCGTAGAGTATGTGCACAATCTTTATCTTGTCAACATGTCTGAAGCATAAATAACTTGTATTTGATCTAGTCTAGAGTAGTTTTCATTTTAAAATTTTTATTGTATCTTTGTTTAAGTAACCCATGTAAGTTAAAAATAAATTAATGAGAATACTTTCTTCTCATCTTTATTCTTTCTCTACTCTCGCTTACTCTCTCTCTTGTTCTTAGACATTTTCTTAATCTTTATTCTAAAACTCTAACATACTATCATAGCAATAGCTCTTATTACCTCACTCTTCCGCTTACACTCATCATTCTACATATTCTAATCAATTTATATTTCAATCTATGGACACTCAAAGAAAAGTAAATATTCATGTACATCTAAAAGATGTGAACTACTTGCTTTTTTCAAGAACGGTAAAGACAGCCCTAGGAGGCAAAGGTCTTTGGAAGCATACTCAATAAGATGCTCCAACTAAGAAGACGGTCAAAGATAGTGATAATGAAGACACCTCAATCGATGAAGATAAGTGGCTCTAAGATGACCAAATAGTCCTTGGAATCTTGCAATGTTCACTAGATCCATCAATATTGGAGGCATAATCATATTGTGAGTCCGCAAGGGACCTATGGATCACTCTTTACAAGGTTTATGGAAATCTATCTAACTTGAGCAGAGTCTTTGAAGTCAAGGAAGCTAACCAAGAAGACACCGGATTTACAAAACATTTTGGTAAATTTAGAGCTTTGTGGGTTGAATTAGAAATGCTTAGATCTATGAATACAAATCAAGATATCCTCAATGAAAGGAGAGAACAAGATAAAGTATTCGGCCTCCTTCTAACTCCCGGTTCTACTTACAAGGACCTAATTAAACATATTCTAAGAAGTGACAAACTACCAACCCTTAAAGAAGTGTGCTCCCAAATAAAAAAGAAACAAGGATCCCTAGGGCTTTTTGGTGGGAAGAAGGATCTCATTGTAAAAAATCAAGGCTCCTACAAAGGAGATGTTAGAAAGAGTCTATTTTGTGATCATTTTAAAAAAGAATGGTCACATTAAGGAGAATTTTTGGGTCCTTCACCCTTATCTAAGACCACCTAGAAACAAAAATGGTCCTCGAACAAGATTTAATGTATTAATGGCATACTATTTTCAAGACCAAAAGGAAAGGGAGTCCGGAAGCTCAAATGGAGAGAATTAAACTACGAATGGACCAAACCAAGCCCAAGAAGACAAGTCTCTTGCCTTGGTTTCCTACAATTACCAAGCACTCTTTTAGTCTCCAACGATTTTGTAAGAAAAAGTGACTTGGATGTTTTACTCAAGGCTCTCAAGGAGGCCTCCATGTCTGGTAATGTGGTGAGTAGTTTTAATGGTGAATCATTTCTTGCTAAAAACATAACTAGACCCATGATATTAGATTTTAGGGCTTCCCATCACATGATTAGTAACGAATTTAATTAGTGGTCTAGAACCAGCTTTTGGTCATGTTGTAATTACAAATGGGGACAAGGTTCTCATAAAGGGTATTAATAGTCTCAAGCTTTTTGATAAAGAATTAAAAGCTTTCTTTATGCCCAAATTTACTTCAATTCTAGTATCTATTAAAAGGATTACTACTGATTTAAATTGCAATGTTATTTTTGGACCTAAAGTGGTTTTATTTTTGGATATTGCTTCAAGAAAGGTGTTTGGTACCGGAGAAACCAAGGATGAGCTTTATATTCTTAGAGACAACAAGCTTATTTTCTTTTATCTTATGTTTTTCATGAGGTATTAAACAAACACCTCCTCCAATTAATCACTTACGTGGGTTTAGTTGTGTTTGTTTTGCATTAGTACCTAGTGATCAAAGGAACAAACTAAAAGCTAAAAGCACCAAGGCAATGTTCATTGGCTATTCAATCACACAAAAGGGGTACAAATGTTATATACCCGAGACGAGGAAGATCATAATCACTAGAGATGTGTAATTTATAGAGAACATGGGATATTATGAAGAGAGGAATTGATATACACTTAAAGGATCTCTCCACTTCACCGTCGGATAAAGCCACAAATCTCAAGATGTTACTTGAGAAACTTGGATTGAATATCCTTTCTACGACTTCAAAGGAAAATTATTAAACTCCTTGAGAGGATAAAGAAGCTCAAAATGGTGAAATCAGTACTCAAGAAAATGATCTTCACCACCTTGATCATCCGGATTAGTGATAATAGGGTTTTTGAGGTCCTATTGGGTATCAATCACCCATTGTTGTAGTGTAGATGGGTTTGTCAATCCATAATGGGAATGTACTAAGCAATATGGATGTAATGGATGCTTTAAAGTCAAGCTATTTGTTAAAATGGGATTTTGTTGCTAAAAGGTCCTAAGTACAAATGAACATAAAAAGCATAAAACAGAAAGAACCTTAAAACACTTAAATGCAAAACAGAGTAAAAGCAAGAAAGGGTAAAAGGTGCAAGCAATGAAAAGCAGTTCCTGAGGACAAAGGGTAACTAATTTAGGAATCCATCATGGGCTACCTAAGTATCTAACATACCCCAAACAATGAGCTGACCCCTAGACAGTAGCTATACATACAATCAATTCTAATTCCTTGGCAACCAATCTCAAGCAAAGCAATCACAAACTCAACTCCCGTCATAGACGGTGACTACCTAACAGGCATTAACCACTACTACTCTAGCTAACTCGTTTCCTACATCCATTCACCAAGAAGGGGAAACGAATCTCACCCCCTCGGTCCGGTCACCTTCAATGACTCACCTTCCAGTGTTGAAGAGCCTAACGACGGGTCTTCGTCCCTTCCGGGTAGAAGTACAATCAACATTAAGCTGAGGAGGAACAAAAAGGATCTAAGAAAAATCAACTTAGGTAACTAAGCAAACCCAGAATATCAACCCTAATCTACCCCTATCCTCAGGAACTTGGATGACTACTAACTATTCATGGGAGTAGAAGCAGATGAAACAGCAAACATAACCTTAAAGCTAAACATACAGATATGGGAAAAACAGATGAAGAACAGCAAGAACATAAACCCAGAAATGAAGAACAGCAATAAAACAGTAAAACTAAAATAGGAGATTAAGGCTTAAAACGTAAATCAACATGCACCATATATGCAACAATGTAAAGCTAAGCAAGGAAACTAAAGAAAAACATAAGATTTAACTAAAGACTTGAAAGAAAAATGGTTTTTACACCAAGAACATTAAGAACAACTTAAAGAAAATGAAAACCTAAGACAAAACCTAAAAAGGAAAGAAAACTAAAGCTTTTGCAAATGGGGGCGAATTAGGGCTCTTATAGTGTTCAGAGAAAATCCCTAATTCGCACCAAAGACAAAATTCTAATCATTGTCTTGGATCTTAGGCCATGATTCAGGTGGTATCCGGATTTGAGTTGGTCGGGTCGGAGCGTGTTTAACTTCGAGTTGGTGAGTGCACAATCGATCCAGACTGAAGATGCTTGCATGGGATCGATCCAACTGAGATGCGTCCAAAGTGCGTTTGAGGTTGGGATCGATCCCGGCATTGAGTGCCTGAGATCGATCCAGACCTAGGTGGGATCAATCTCATATGTTTCCTTCTTAGTCCTGCTTCTACTTCGTGCACTTCCGTAGCTTCATTTGAGACTTCACCAAAAATGTTGAATGAGAGAGAGGGGGATAGATCCACGTAAAGGTTGAGGTTGATCCCTGCTAAGGTGGGATCGATATGAGATCGATCTGGAGTGGGCATGAGATCAATCTGATGAGTGTCGGGATCGATCCTGAGAGTGCTGAGCTGGGATCGATCCTGCTTCGATGCAGAAGTGCTTGAGATCGATCCTGCATAGTGTTGGGATCGATCATGCCTTTGTTCTAAGGTAAATCCAGTCCATTCCATGCTGAGCGCTGCTCCATTCAATGTTAAGTGCTGCTTTTCTGAAATCTCAAAAATCCTTCCCAAAAACTTCTGAAAGTCCTGAAAAATCTCCAAAATGCGTGCATATGCAAATTCTAATGCAAAAGTCCTAAAGTTCCTAAACTTAATGAAATCAACCATAAACGTCATGTATGCACGCTTTTAGACCTCAGAATTGATGCTAATTGATATGTAAAATCCATGAAAATTCAGAGTCATCATTTAGCACAAGAAGAAGATCATCATCCGTATTTAGCACAAGAAGTAGGCAAAGAACATCCGGATGAAAATAACCATGATCAAGGTGATGAAGCTCAAGCACCAATAAATAACCATGACCAAGGTGATGAAGCTCAAATACCAATCTCATCTCCAATTCTAGGAAGAAGCTCTAGAGTGAGGAAACCACCTTCAAGATATTTCAACAACAAAGGAGTGGCTCATCCAATACACGGGGCCTGCTATCTAACTCAATTTTCTCTTACTCACCAAGTCTACATTGGAACATTAGACCGAGAATAGGTTCCAAAGTCATATGGTGAAGCAATGGAGAAGAAAGAATGGAAGGAGGCAATTAATAATGAATTGGGAGCCATAGAAACAAACCAAACTTGGCCCATAGAGGATCTTTCAAAGGGAAAGAAAGTCGTGAGCTCCAAGTGGGTTTCTACCATCAAGTACAAAAGCAATGGAGACAACTAGAGATACAAAGCAAGATTCATAGCTAGATTATTCACCCAAACTTATGGAGAAGACTACTTAGATACGTGTGCACCTGTAGCTAAACTTCACATGGTAAGGGATATTCTTGCTTTGGCTACTAACCTTGATTGGGGATTGTGGTAGATGGATGTCAAAAATGCCTTCTTTCAAGGAGAGTTGGAAGAGGAAGTTTACATGTACCCACCTCCCGGTCTAGAAAGAATCTCTCAAGGAAAGGTTTTCAAACTAAAAAAGGCTATATATGGACTGAAGCAATCTCCAAGGGCTTGGTATCAAAAACTAAGCTCAACTTTGAAGATAAGAGGATTTGTAAAATCCGAAAGTGATCACACCTTATTTACACTCCAAAGTCGCGAAGGTATAGTGGTCATCCTCATCTACGTGGATGATATCATCATATCTGGGAATGACAAGGTAGACATACAATCTACTAAAGACTTTCTTAAATTAACTTTTGACATTAAAGATTTTGGGGAGCTTAAATATTTCCTCGGTATAAAAGTGTGTAGGTCTAAGGGAGGATTGTTTTTATGCTAAAGGAAATATACATTGGATTTTCTAAGTATAATAGAGAAGCTAGGTTCCAAACCTACCAAGATTCCTCTTTAAGATGGCTATAAAGTCATTAGAGAGAGGGATCTTGAAGACGAGACATATGAAGATCAACATCAATATAGGCGTTTGATAGGAAAGCTAATCTACCTAACGATAACTCGTCCTAATATTTGTGCGCAGTTAATCAGATAAGTCAACATATGTAATCACCTATGCAAAGACATTAGAAGATGGTGGAAATCGATACCTAAAAGGAGCTCTGGGCCAAAAAATATGGATGAGATGCAACAAAAATATAGATATTGTAGGATATTGCAATGCAGATTGGACTGGTGATAGGATGAATAGGAAGTCAACAACCAGCTATTTCACCTTTATAGGAGGAAACCTTATGACTTGGAAAAACAAGAAGCAAAGTATAGTTTCATGCTCAAGTGTGGAAGCTGAATATAGAGCCATGAGGAGCTTATGAACGAGCTAACATGGTTAAAAGGGTTGCTAAAAGACTTGGACATTGAAACTAAAAGACCTATCACCATGCATTGTGAAAATCATGCGGCAATACACATCGCCTCCAACGATGTATTCCATGAAAGAACCAAACATATCAAGGTAGGTTGTCACAAAGTAAGAGATATGGTTGAGCAAGGAGTGGTCTTACCATTTTATACAAAGATCTTAGATCAACTCGCAAACATTTTCACTAAGGCCGCAAGCCTGAAGGTATGTGAGTCCATCCACCCTAGGCTTGGACTCACTAACCTCATCAAGCAATAAATCCTCTAACAATGATTCATATACTCTTTTTCCCTTAGTATGTTTTTATCACATGTGGTTTTCCATAATAAGGTTTTAATGAGGTAGGTTTCATGGTTCCAAGCTTAAACATGTACCAAGTCTAAGCTTGAGGGGGAGTATTCAAATAAAAAGGCTTAAATTTAGAAAACCTTAGGAAAATATGCATTAGACCAAGACACGGTGAGGTGAATCACCGCGATAAGGTGAATCACCCAGTCAAGACGCAGTGAAGAGAATCACCCAGTCAAGATGCAGTGATGTGAGTCACCGCAGCAAGGTGGATCACCCAGTCAAGACACAGTGAAGTGAATCACCCAGTCAAGACGCTGTGACTTGAATCACCCAGTCAAGACGTAGTGAGGTGAATCACCGCGGTGAGGTAAATCACCCAGTCAAGACATGATGAGATGAATCACCCAGTCAAGACGTGGTGAGGCAAATCACCGCGATGAGGTAAATCACCGCGCTCACCTAATCAAGACACGATGATGTGATTTACCATGACATGCGTCTTGACTAAAAAAGAACCGTTAGAGTCTGTGCACAGTCTTTGTCTTGTCAACATGTCTGTAGCATTAATAACTTGTACTTGGCCTAGTCTATAGTAGTTTTCATTTTTAAAATTTTTTTGTATCTCTATTTAAGTAACCCATGTAAACTGAAAATACATTAATGCGAATAATTTTTTCTTATCTCCATTCTCTCTCTACTCTCGCTTACTTTCTTTTGTTTATCAACACTTTCTTAATTTTTATTCTAAAATTATAACAATTTGAACATATAATATTGTTGTGTCACATTCTATTGAATTTAAACTCATATAGTAATACTACAAAATCAATACATATCTAAAGCACTTCTCTCTTAGTATGTGGTTAACATTAAAGATGAGTGACTGGCCTAATGATTATCTTTTATGCTGTTTTTTTAATTTATCAGATTAAAATTTGAATCTTTTCACCTTTTATGAGAATGGAAAACTTCATAATCTTTTTTATATATATGATTTGGACTACTGAATCGATTCATTGTATCTAAGAAAGTAAAAGTCATAAAAAATATGTGAAGTAATAAATTAAATCATTACATTATAATTTAGTGTTGATTTTTTTGCTAGAACCTTATATTTATAATGAGTCATAGAATATTTTTTTTTATGTATATCTATCTGAATTTTTAGTCGTTTATTATAATTTAAAAAGAAATTAATTTTGGTTAAGAGGTTAAAAATTTCATCTCTGCATTTGCATTTTTTTAACCGAAATTTGACTCCAAATAACTGTGAAACTCTGTATTATATAATTATGGATGAAGTTGTTATCAAGATTATAAAGTAAAAATTATGTGAATCCTAAAATAAAGTTGTATACTTTCATTTTTTGTTGTTGACATTTACTTTGCTTTGATTGAATAAGATTTTAAACATCTATATACCAAAAGACAATAGGCAAGAAGCACGTGAGTAGTGGAGCTGAGAGAGGAGAGAGTCACGTGACAACGTGCTTGAGGAAGTAATGATGTGGTTTTGGTAATGAATGGTGATGTGATGAATTGATGAAGGAGAGAGTAGGGTCCTTTTGTCTTGCTTGAGTATAGGCAAATACAATCATTTGTTCATTAGACCCTTTTTTCTTCTTTCTTAGAAATTAAGTTTCCGTTAATTGTTATCATATTGTCCTTCTTCTTTTTCTCTTGAGGTGGTGAAAGTATTATTGTCATACTCAAGTGTTGTTAAGACTATTTAAACTTCAACTGTCACGAGAGAGTACGTACATATGTAGACTAATCAAAGATGTTTCTAACTTTATTAGCCCTCTTGTTTTAAGGATACCCTTGTTGTAATAACCGTTGAGAAATTCTTAAAGAAAGTCACCACTATTCTCAATTTTACCACTCTATTGTTCTGATGAGTTAGATGCAAGTGCGGCCAGAGCAGATCTAAGAGTTTATTTAGTTAGAGGGGGAAGTCGACCATTTCATACACGAACCATAACCATATGACTAATTTATACATAAACTTATCAGCTATGCGAATTCATACAAAAAATATAATAATTAGTCAATTCATACATAATCTATCCCTTTTGTGCTAATTTCATAAAAATGGTTTACGGTGTTTAAATCACCGTTAATTAAGCTGAGTCAGCATACGTAGATTTTTCAGTTTCACTAAGAAAGCAAAAACGATGTCGTTTTTCGTTAAATTTTTTTATTAACCAATTTTTACAAAAACGACGTCGTATTTGAACATAAACAAAAAAACAACTTTCTAGTTTCTTATTTCTTCGATGAAACGGCTGAGAGATGATTGGTGGAGGAAGTTTGAGGATATAAAAATGAGACATTCAAGAAAAGGTTTTGGAGATCATTGGCATCTCACCAGAAGAGGTGAAAATCACTTCTTTTTATCCGGAATGCAATCTCTACCAGATCTACAGATAAGTCATATCTCATGCTCTTTATTCTACAAATAGGCTGAAACAGAGATTGACTATCTTCTGGAGGCTCTTGACTTGGGTGCTCCTCCTCATGCTATGTGCATTTTCTTAAGGTCAACAAAATCTCAGACAAGTGAAAAGCATCTATGTCTTTTAGTGTAGGAACACGTTTATGCTTAGGATCTTTAAGAAAAATAGTGTTAAACTATTTGATTCTGTATCTCTACCCTTGTGATGATGATGCTGGTCAAGATTGGTCAGACATGGTTGATGAAACACTAAAATTTGATATAAAATTTGCAGGTGGAATTTCTTATAGATAAGATAGAATGGTGATGATGTTAGGAGGTGCAAGTTCCATTAGAGATGTAATAGCTTTTCTAACAACTCATTGTGCCTTAACTAAAACGCTTCATAAGTTGATCCAAAACAACTCCAAGTCTCTATCCGCACCAGTTGATAGCTTTCTCAACACAAACATAATTGTATTTTTGAGTGTTTTGAGTGGATTTGGTATATCTTTTGCCAAAGTTCTTGTTCACATCTTTGGTTCACTCTTATCTAAACATATATTTTCTATGGATGTAACTTTTTGATACAATATTTGCATAACTGATTCTGATTGTTGAAGCTTCTACTACTTGAAGATTAGTGAAAACATATTTGTAGCTAAAGTTCCATATGGATATATAATTTTTAAGAGAGACGAAGTAACAAAGAGACCAAAACATTTACAATACATATTCATTAGTGGTTTGCTCAAGTTTCAAAACAGTCTTAAGATAAGACGATAATGCGGGTGGTTCACCATCTTCTTCACTCCGATTTAGCATATTCTATGTTTCATTCTTCAAAAACCTTGAAGCTTCAAGAATTGATTTTGTAGAATTGGCTGATTTGTTGTCACTATCTTTCAATATAGGTTCTTTTCGACTCTCGATCTCGCTAATAGCAACATTCTTATTGTTCTCAAACTCTAATTTAAAATTTTACTCTAAATTTAAAGTTATTTTAAATTTAGAGTAACTTAAATTGAGGTTTACTCCAACTCATAATTCAATATTTTTACTCTAAAAAAATATTCTAAGAATATTCCATTTTCATTTTATTACTAATTGTGGATTGTACCCTATATTTGTAACTTTTATAAATTGATCCTAAATATTTTGTTCTTTGCACAAAATAATAAGAATTAAAAATATATATATAATATTATTATATTATTAAAACAACATTACATTATAAAAAAATTAGAAGAAAACGAAAATGTTGATGTGGTTAAATTTATGTGTTTTTTATTTTGTTATTTTTGTGTGTATTAAAATTAAGTTACTAGTATGATTGCTTAAATTTATATTTATCATTTTATGTTATTGTTTATTTTGTATTTTTAAGTTTATATTATTGTGTTAATTTTTTGTATATAAAATTTAATTTAGCAACACACTAACTAGATATAACACTAAAAGACTAATTTGTAAATAAAATAGTTCAATTCTAACTCTAGAGTAAATTTTAGAGTTATTTAGAGTACAAAAAGGAAAACTCTAAATTTAAAGTGAAATTAAGAGTTGAGTTGGAGTGCACTTTACTCTAAATTTAAGATTTAGAATAGAGTTGGAGATGCTCTAAGTAAAATATACATTGAGTAGATTGAAACAATATAAGAAAAGAAAACGGTGAGATTGCGACGCTCTCTAGCTTCTCTCTCCTCTTATCCATCTTACCAACTGTTCATCTTTTCTTTTAACTCTCTGCCGCCACTAGCCTTCGGCTTCATTTTCAGTAATGTGCGGCGGTTGTACAATTTATTTTCTTCTTTTTCAAATTTTTATTTCGTTTTCCTTCCCCGTGATCTCTCGGCTTTCAGATCCAACGTCTCTTTTCGCTAGCCATGTCTTCCGCTCTTATCTCTCACTATGCATGTCCTTTTCAAGCCTATCTAGTCCGACCACATATCAACCTACCTACTCTTCTCTCTTTTCTTTGTATTGCAGGTCTATTTGTTATCAGATCTGTTTTTTTCCATGTTGCATGCGACTTTGTTATGTTGGTGCAAGAGCTTCTATCGCGCCAGTCTCAAGGTTGCGTCGTCGTCCCGGGTGCTTCGACCTTCTGCATTTTGGTGGTTGTGGACGAGTCGATTGGCGTTGTCAGCTCGGTGTTTCCGACCAATTCTTCATTCTGTTTGCATGCCAAAAGGGGTCGTCGTTTCATGTCAATAATGGACCAGCTCTTGGGCGTCAAATCAATAATGAGTTTTGTGTCTATCTGTTTGTTTTCTTTTGTTTTTCAATAATGTAAACAATGTTAGTCTATTATGTGTTAGGGGATGTTTACACGGGGATTCGTTTGCTATGCTCTCCCATTTCGGTTACGAACCAATATTTTGCGATGTCCAGGCCACGTTTTTTGTGGATGTTTATCTTTAGTTTCAACGTTCCCAATATCGGAACTACTTTTTAGACTAGTTTCACTAGTACTTTTATCTATGGATGATTTCATGTTCCTTTCGAATACATTTTATATATATATTTTAGATCTAATATACTATCTTGTGGATACAAAAAAAAATTAAAATCTCGTACCATTAGACCTCTTGCCCAAAAATCCTTGTAAAACTCAAAATCAAGCCGCCCAAAGACCGATCCATTCTCTAATCATTGGGCCTTTTACTCAAAGCTTCCTTTTGACTAAAAAAGAAAACATGAATCTAATACTATTTATTTTTTCTTGCTTCTATCCTATTCTAAGTTGATTGATGAAAAAACAATCTTCTGATCTAATTTTGTCCTCAACTTTTCTTTTTAGGTTTTGAAATAAGATAATCAAAGGCCTTATATCAAGTTGAAGGAAAACATAATTTAATAATTAGTCAAAATTCTTTTTATGGATAATAAAAATAAGTAAAAAAATTTTAAACTATTTTCCGATTAATTGTCGTTTCCGACCATAAAACTCCAACTATTCAACATTAGTCGAAAGCATCAATTTTTACTAATTGGTTTAGTAAAATGGTCGGAACGAATGATTTATTCTAGTAATAGAAGTAAATGATATAGATAGAAGTTAATAGTATAAGTGAAAAAAAAGTATCCATATTGTTGAATCTAGGATTGTCGATATGAAGATTTGAGTTCATATTTGATAAAGAAAGGTTACAAGTTGACAATGAGAGGCGCGTCGACAATCCCGACGCGCTTGGTGACTTTATAAAAGGTCTTAGTTCGTCGAAAAGGCTCCAAAGAAAAGCTCAGGTTGTCGAAATATTGTGCGGAGAAAACTCAGGTCGTCGTTCGAAGGTCTGACTTCTCTCTAAAGCTTTCTCTCTCTAATTTCCAACCCTCTTCTGCTTCGGGTTCATCCTTTATTTATAGAGACTTCGTCATCAATGCGGGTAGTTAGCTAGACATCTTGTTCATCCGGCGAGCTGGTTTGTTGGGCACTGTTCGCCGATCTACGGAGGGCGTAGGCGCACTGTTCTTTCGGCGGTCCTACGTGCCTTGGAGGGTCGGCGAGATGGGCCGCACCTCGACATCCCTGATCATGGATCTAGTCTTGTTGGGCCTGGGGAATTGGGCCCATATCCTACAATAAATCCACCTAGTTCGACGAGACCAACGTATGTGCAGGTCGTCGGACACAGTGTGTCTTCGGGTCCAATCGTACTAGGCCGCGCTTTCGCACACCTCGTCTTTATCTAGAAGCAGCGCATGATGATGAGCTGGCACTTCTAACGGTCGGCGCTAACATCGAGGGCAGTTGGCTTCGTGGAGAAGTTTCTCCTTACTGGTCATTTGTTTTTTTGCCGATTCGTCTGCCAGTAATTTCCTTTGGTCGCTTCTTCATTTCCCGGTCAGACTTGACCGGGATGCTTCGTCTTCCGGTCACTTCTCTATATATACCTCCTGGCTTCTTCATTGTTTTCACTTTGCATTCTTGACCAAGGTACCTTCTTTGCCCTCTCTCTAGTTTCCTTTAGTGTCTTTTACACCGACGCGATGGGCTGCGATCTTATGAATCTGGACATGGGTAGCAGTACTAGCGCGTCCGAAGAGGCTTCGTCGAGTCATCATGTCGAATCTTATGCAGGCGAGTCAGTTCGTCAATCCGATTCTACGACTAGTACTTCGTTGGGTAAGTCAGGATTGTAGAACCTGCTAGGGAACCGTCAGAGCGGCAGACTGAGATCACAGGTCAGAGGTCTTCTCCTTCCGATCATATCGACACGGTCCCGCTGTCGATAAGGAGAGACTCGCGAGGAAATGCCGCACAGGATGATCCGATGGACATGATCCCCTTAAGTGTGAGAACGAAAGAGCTCGCAGGGAGGCGTGCTGAGGTGCGGCCTTTGAAGAGAATTCCTCTGAGTGGCGGCGCGACACAAAATACCACGACACCTACTATAGAGTTGTTCGTTCCTCGACCGGACGGGGAAGGTTTGTCTGCTCTTCAACGACATGACCGGGGTTGTGTCTTCAATTATGACCAAAGCGCGCCTTTGGAAGTTGTCAAGTAAGTGCGGCTTCACTGACCCCAACTTGTATTCCGGGTTCCGGGTCCGAAGGAGAGACCGTGGGATCCTCCGCAGGATTACTTCACCGTGTTCGAGGACTATTTTAGTTGCGCTCGTCTGTGGTTCCCAATCCAGAAGGTTTTTGTCTCCTACTGTACGAAACGTCGGATGAGTATTTCGCAAAACACGGTCGTGTCCATTTTCACTCTGGTGGGGATGCTGGTTTTACCGGTGGAGGTCAGCGTCGATGTTTGTGGGAGATTTTTTGCGGACGAGACGCGGTTCTCTCCTAGTACAAGGGTGGTCGACAAGGTCCGTTACCTGACGGGAATGTTTTACGTATCATGGAAGAACCAATACAGGGTCATCGGTGGGGTACCGAAGAAGATATGGCATTGGAATCATCAATGGTTCTTCGTGAAGGTCAACGACGCATCCGTTCCGTCATGCACCTACGATTATTCCATGAGATGGAATATGCGCGTTGGTAGAGCTTCGCGTTGTCTTCATGTTCTCCTTAGTTCGCACTAACCATTCGTCTTTTGTTTGCAGATCGTCCCTTGCCTATCAAGAAGTATTCCCCCGATTTCTTCGACAACATCAGGAAGATACAAGCCTTGTGGTTGACGCTGTGGGAAGATATTACTCGAGAGAGGATCAACCAGCGCTGATCTATCTTTGCCAGAGGTGCGTTTTGGCTATTGCGTCTGTCAACATTGTTTGTTTCGCGTCGTTACTAACTTGTTCATTTTCTCTCTTTTTTTAGTCGATTGGGATCATTTTCCAGTACCTCGTTTAACTCAAATGTCGTCATCGTTCGTTGAGGAGCTGAGAGCTGCGGCTCTGAAGAAAAAAGCTGAAGCTGCGGCAAAGCGGTTGGGATCAGTGAGGGTTCCTAAGGCAACTGAGAGTGCCGACAATGTAGCGGAGGAGGTCGCGACAGAAAAAGAGAAGCCTGTTAAGGTATCTGCCGCCACGAATCTATATGAGAAAGCAACTGGAAAGAGGGTTCTCCAAGCTTCACCTAAGAGGAAAATGAGTGTGGCTGACGAAGTGAGGGCGCAAAAGAAGGCTTTCAACGCGAAATTGATAATTAATGAACCTATTGACGCTCCTCCGGTGAGAGAGGTACAAAGCGAGCCGCACCCAGTTGTGAATGTTGAGGAGTCCGAGGGCGCAGGGGAAGAAAGTGGCTCTGAAGACGTGGATGAAGAGGCTTCAGCTCGTGGTGGGTCGCATTGCTTGGAGAACGCTGAGAAACTTCCTTTCAGCTTTCACTACGATGATGTGCTCAGAATGCATGAAGATCCAATTGCTTGCGGGGAGTTAGTGAGTCAGCTGATTCCCCTTGGTGCCCTCGACCAGTCGGCTACGCACGATAGGTCAAACGAGATGTTTGACGACTTCTCCTTGTCATATATCAGCGTAAGACTTCTAGCATACTTATTCATTCGCCGACTTGTACTGATTTGCGTTGTTTACGCAGACTGGACAAATGGCGAATCACATGTTCAGCTGGTTCAAGCTGAAGGTGCGACTGGCTCGTGAGGCAACTATAGCTGCTTGTGAGAACGCGGATAAGTATATTGTGCTGTATTAAGGTGAAAAGGAAACGTCTAAGAACTTGGTCGCGGTTGGTAAAACGCTTGAGGCGCAAGCGGCTGATGCGTATGCGCTGGCTGAGAGAGCGACTTCGACCATGAAAGCTACCGAGGTAGAATGCGAAGCTATGAAGGTTGAGAGGGATGGGCTTGCTGTTCGCAATGAAGAGCTTGAGCTTGAAGTGAAAAGGCTTAGCGAGGAGAATTATGTGCTCGCAACCCGATATGATGACGCGAAGAAGGAGAGATCGCATGTGATCCGGAAACTTGACCGCATGATTAAGGAGGTTGTTGCGAAGGCTGAAGAAGCTTGGGTTGCATCCGTCGATGCGCAATTTGGAAAATTGTGCATACATTTGGATGGGCTACACGAAGCTCGTCCACTGGATGAGGCCATTGCCTGCTATACGAAGGTCATCGAGCTTTTCAATATGGTGATCGGTTTTGGTGGTGCGGTTCCTGACTTTCTTCGCGAGTCTCTCGCAGAGCAGCTTAAGGAGAAGCAAGAGGCTAGAAAGTTGATCGAGGTCGTAGACCTTTCTACGGAAGACCTTGCTTGCCCGTCGAGGCGACCAGAAGAGACTGTTCAAGCAGTTGATGACCAAGGTTCGTCGATTCAGCCTGCTGGGGCGAATAACGAGGATGCGAATGGCGGTGGTGCAGATGATAATGTTGCTTAGTCCTGCCGTTTAGGGCCCTTTTTCTTATTATTTTTTTGGTCTTCCTTATGTAGTCTTGTCGTGTTTTGGTCGTGGTTGCAGTTTGTAAAAACTCTTACTTTGAATGGTATTTTATGCTTTTATGCTTTGGACTTGTCGTGCTTTCTGTCATATTTTCATTTTATTGCGGCTAATTATGTCTTATTTACATAGGTGCGAGGCTGCGTTAGACTTGGATTATTCTTGTGTTCTAGTTCGTCGATGATCCGGTGAGTCTGGGCTTGGCTTATTAGGTGATCATCGCTTGCTGGAACATGCGAACCTATAGCTCGGCTTTTTGGGTGCAAGTGTTATTGCGTAATGGTTCCTTATTCCCATAGTGATCACTTAGCTAGAACGTCACTGCGAGCAAGGGACTCGGCTTTTTGATATTTTACGATGGTAGCCTCGTCGAGGCTAGACTCGGCTTTTCTTAAATTATTTTTTCGAGGGTTGTCTCGGCGAGGCTGGGCTTGGCTTTTGTTTATTTACGTTTTTGCGAGGGTTGCCTCGGCGAGGCTGGGCTCGACTTCTATTTTGCGCAGAGTCTTATATGAACTGAAGTTATTATTAAATAACGAAAGGTAATGAGGGCATCTATTCCCCCCCCCCCCCCAAAGGGGCGANGAACTATTTTTTAATCATAGCTAGACCCTTATTTCGGGCTACCTACGTATCCATTATAGAGGGATCAAGCTATTTGTAGTTCATGGTGCGTCTATACCTAAGTTAGTAGTGGTAGAGTTTGAGATGACGTGCGTTGCAGGAGCGCGACTGCATTGTCCCATCGAAGTCTGGGCTTATGCTTGGTTTCTGGATTTCTTCGACCGGGATGGTGCAACGTAAGTTTGAGAAACTAGCAGAAGCTATGGTTGCTAGCACGTCTGCTATTTTGTTCTCGCTTCTTGGAATCTTGGCAATTTCGAAGTACTCCAGCTCTCTTACTAGGTGTTGAACTACGCAAAGATACGCGTCTATTATCTCGCTTTTGGCCTCGTAGTCCCCTGCGAATCGGCTCGCGATGAGCTGTGAGTCGCAAAATGCTCGGATCTGGGTCACCCCGATGCCCTTTGCTAGTTTGAGCCCTGCTATGATCGCCTCATACTCTGCTTTGTTATTCAACGCGTTGAACCTGAGGCAAAAAGATTGCTCTAGTACCTCGCCTTCTGGAGATTCCAAGCGTATCCTGACTCCTGATCCTCCCAAAAAAGAGGATCCATCAACATGAAACATCCATATCCGAGGGGCCTTGGCACCTTCGATTAATTCTGGTGGTAGCTCGGTTATAAAATCTGCCAGCACTTGAGATTTCGCGCTCGTCCATCCCCTGAAGTCGATATCATATTCGCTTAGCATGATAGCCCACTTCGCCATCCATCCCGACTAGCTCGGGCTATGCAAGATGGTCGCGCAGAGGTTGGGCGATCAAGACCGCGATGGTGTGCGACTTAAAATAGGGTCGTAAGTTTCATGCAGCGATAACGATGGCGTAGGCCAACTTCTCTAAGGTAGGGTAACGAATTTCTGCATCATTGATGGTTTTGTTGGTGTAGAATATTGGCCGCTGTTTTCAGCGGTCCTCTTTGACGAGCACACCGCTGACGGCCGTCATGGATACCGATATGTAAAAATAAAGCGTTTCTCCGTCTTCAGGCTTTGCCAATATGGGCGGCGTGGATAGATACTCTTTTAGTTCTTTGAATGCTTGCTCGCATTTGTCGTACCAGTCGAACCTCTTGTTGCCGCGCAGCAACTGGTAGAATGGAAGTCACCTGTCGGTCGATCTGGAGATGAATATGTTGAGTGCTGCAACCCCCCTCCCCCCCCGTCAGACGTTGTACTTCTCGCGTGCTCTTCGGAAAAGGTAGGTCGATAAGTGCCCTGATCTTATTTGGATTTGCTTATATTCCTCTTTGGGTAATGATGTACTCGAGGAATTTTCCGGAGGTTACGCCGAACATACACTTGGTGGGATTGAGCTTCATTCCGTACTTGTTGAGGATCGCAAAGCAGGAGCGCAGGTGTTTGATATGGTCCGTCTTGGATAAGGACTTGACGAGCATGTCGTCGTTATATACCTCCATCGATGTTCCCAGTAAGTATGCGAACATTCGATTGACTAATCTTTGATACGTCGCACCAACGTTCTTTAACCCGAACGAAATGACGCGGTAGCAGTATGTTCCTTTGTCCATTATGAAGGTTGTTTTCTCTTTGTCTTCGGGTGCATTGCTATCTAGTTGTAGCCTGAGAATACGTCCATAAACGAGAAGACCTCGTTCCCAGCGGTCGCTTCGACGAGAAGGTCTATGTGCGGTAGTGGGTAGCTGTCTTTTGGGCAAGCCTTGTTCAGGTTGGTGAAATCAACGCAGACCCGCCATTTTCCGTTCTTCTTTTTTACCACGACCGGGTTCGCCAGTCATTCAGGATACTTGAGCTCAGGAATGGACCCGGCGCGTAAAAGCTTTTCTACTTCGTCATTCACCGCTTGTGCTTGTTCCGGGCCTAGTTTTCGATGCTTCTGTCTGATCAGCTTGAATGTCGGGTCGACGTTAAGCTCGTGGCATGTTATGCTGGGATCGATGCATGTCATGAGTTCGAGTGACCATGAGAAAGAGTTAGAGCTTTCTTTGAGGAAGTTGATCAGCTTGGTTCTAATTGTTTTGTTGAGTTCGTGGCCGACGCCTCCGCAGCGGTCTGGGCTCAGCGCATCTATATTCACTTGGTCAATGGTCTTGCAATGCGAATCCTTGCCATCTTAGGGGATGTCTGGTCTTTCGGGCGTGCCCCAGCCGTAATTGCTATAGCTTGTTGCTTTTGCGGGCCTTGTGCTCGGTGATGAAACACGTTCTCGCAGCTTGCTAGTTGCTTCTGAGAGTCACCCTTCCTCTCGCTATCGGGATTTTGACGCATTAATGAAAGATCGAGATTGCGGCTTTGGTTGCTGCAAGCCACGAGGTCCCTAAGATTGTGTAGAAGATAGGATGCTCGTCGACCACCTGGAACTTCATCGTGGTAACGCTTCCTCCGGCCCGAACCGGGAGTTCGATGGTCCCAACTGTTTCTACCGAGTCTCCGCTAAAGGCGATAAGTGATCGCGTTGTTTTCTTGACGGCTTCTTTGCCGATTTCCATCTTCTGGAGAGTGCTTTTTAAGATTATGTCGACGGAGCTGCTGGTGTCGACGAGGATCCGTGTCACTTCGCAGTCCTTGATGATGAGCTCAACAAGGATGAAGTCCTTTTGCGCGCCATCGAGCCCAACCAGATCGTCGATGGTGAATCGGATTGGTTCATTCCTCATTTGTTTGCTGATTACTGCACCTCTCGTGTGTAAGACCAGGTGGTCTGTCCTCGTTATAGATCGGATGCTATCACCGCGCCGTTCGAGTCCGCTCAAAATGACGTTTATGCGGTGTTGCAGCGGTGGGATGTCTTCGTCTCTCTCGTTGTTGTTGCGTTGGCATGGTGGGGCCATATCTTTGTCGACTAGCTGCCTCTACTGCCTACCGCCCCCTTCACAGTCTTGATTTGGAGGGCAATTTTGGGAGCGCTCCCTGTTATTGCGAGGCAGATATTGGTTGGGTCGTCTTTGCCCGTCGCACCCTCGTTTTAATGGTACTTCTTGAGAAGTGTATCTTTCAAGTGGCGGCAGTCAGCCGTGCTGTGCCCCTGTCGATTGTGGAATTTTCACTACGCTTTTTATCGTCGTCTCGCCTCTGATACATTGACGGTTTGCGTCCTTCCACGAGGTAGTTCGAGTTTTGCTTTCCTCTGTCTTGTTTTTCTTAGCTCTCGTAAAACTGTTGGGGCTCGACCTGTTCCTCTTTTTCTTTCCCGTGGTAAGCTTTGGTGTGTTTCCGTGACATCGTGGCCCTCTCTTCCTCCATCTCAATGAAGCGGTTAGCCCTATGCAAGGCGTCCTCCAGTGTTTGGGGTTGATTCAGCAGCAGTTCCTCGCGGAATCTCGATTTGTACCACAAGGCGTTTCTTAACGCGGCGATCGCGGCCTCGTTGAGTTTGCCACCTTTGAAACTACTTTCTTGTACTGTTCCACGAATGTCCTGAGAGACTCACGGGGGCCCTAACTCAGCGACCATAGATCGGTGGTGGAAGTCTTCTTCTCCATGAACATGGAGTAATGTTTGATGAAGGCCGTCGACAGCTACTGGAAGTTGTCGATTGATCTGGCTTCGAGGTGGGAGAACCAAGAGAGCGCGGCTCTGCCCAAATTCTCTACAAAGAGCTGGCAGAGTCCAGCGTCCCTCTCCTTCTTGGTGAATTGGGCGTGTCCCATCGCAATAGTGAAGGCAGTCATATAATGCGTTGCATCCGCGTTACCTTCAAATATCGGGAATTTGATATTCGCAATGTGCTTTATTTTGGTCTCGGTTATCCTTTTGGTGAATGGGGTACGTTGCATTTCTTCGACGACTCGCTCGATTTCTGGAGCCGAGCTCGTCGCCCTATGGACTAGCGAGCTCATCTCTCGCAGCTGGGCCTTTAGTGCCCTTATCTCGTCGTTCGGGCTAGAGAGATTTTGGTGCGTCACTGTATCTCTGCGTCGAGTCGAGTCTCGGTTCTGTTGGGTCTTGGTGATTAGTGTTGATACGTCTGATGTCCCGAAGAGATTTCTATTTAGGATTTCCAGCTCGGCTATTCTTAAGCTCGCTGTCATAACCGCTTCAAGCTTGCTTCTTAGCTGGGGGGATTCATTTTCTTGTTCTTCCAGTCGACGCAATAGCGTATGGTTCATTTCTTCTTGTGTGGACACTCCCGGAATTCTAGCATGTGGTCCTGTTGGTGTCTTCGGGTCGGCGGTCTCGTTATTTTGACCGTCTAGGTGCGTAATGTATTTGATGTGTACGTGCTCATCTACGTTGCTCGTGGTAGCCATATCTTCAGTGCGTCTTGAGAGTCAATTTTCTTTATCAAATGAGTCCCCAGCGGAGTCGCCAATTGTTGAATCTAGGATCGTCGATCCGAAGATTTGAGTTCGTATTTGATAAAGAGAGGTTACAAGTTGACAATGAGAGGCACGTCGACAATCTCAACACGCTTGGTGACTTTATAAAAGGTCTTAGTTCGTAGAAGAAGCTCCAAAGAAAAGCTCAGGTCGTCGAAATATTGTGCGGAGAAAACTCAGGTCGTCGTTCGAAGGTCTGACTTCTCTCTAAAGATTTTTCTCTCTAATTTCCAACCCTCTTCCGCTTCGGGCTCATCCTTTATTTATAGAGACTTCGTTATCAGTGTGGGTAGTTGGCTAGACATCCTGTTCATCCAGCAAGCTGGTTCGTAGGGCACTGTTCGCCGATCTACGAAGGGCGTAGGCACACTGTTCTTTCGGCGGTCCCACGTGCCTTGGAGGGTTGGCGAGATGGGCCGTACTTCGATGGACCGCACCTCGACATCCCTGATCATGAATCTGGTCTTGTTGGACCTGGGGAATTGGGCACATATCCTACACATATCATTTCTATTAGCTTGTCTCGGTATCGACGGTATGAACTCTTATTATGGAGGAGTAAGTAACGTGTGACCACTAATCTATGGACGAGAAAAAGAAGAAGCGAATGATGTAAATAAGATAGTTATTAACTTTATGTTTATTACGATTCACATGTACATAATATCACACTTGTATCTACTATTTAGAAGTTTGGCGTGGACCAGACAACTTTATCTTACCACAAAATCAGCCTACTGAATTATTTTTTGTCTGCCAAAATTTCAAATGTCAATTTCAGTTTGTCGGAGAAATCATTCCATAAGGACTCTAATGATGGCTGATAATTCGATAAACATGTTTGACGTTCTTGATTAAATAATTTGTCAATGATAAAATTTCTTTGTTGGAGCCTACAAGAAAAAGTTGATCTTTTTAACTCAAGAGAAGACTTCTAATTGACGTAAAAAAAAAAGGAAGACTTCTAGTTTTTCTACATTTTTCCCTTTGTAATAACTAAATGATTCTAGAATGAAAGGTAAAGAAAAGTGATAACTAAGGAAATGAACATATTCTTCTTGGACCGATAATAATAATTAATATAAAAAAGAAGATTATTCTTGAAAAAGAAGAAACATATAGAAGTTACATGTGGAGCTCTAGCTTCAAATTTGCTTGGTTTTAATCTTATAAAACCATCTTAATTTTTTATATTTTTGTAGTAGTTTTGCATTTGCAATCACTATTCGAATGATAGTCGTGGCGACTGATCAACTAAAAAGTTCAAAGATTAAAATTTTTAATTGAGGTTGTTGATTTTAGTCGGGAGATTCAATCATTGATTAGAGAGACTATCAAACTATCAAACGAACAACATGGTTGTTTGAACTAAATATAACATGAAACAAAAAATTCAAAATTATATTCTTTTTGTTTTCTTTTCATTTTAATTGACGCTTTTAAATATTTTTAAAAATAAAATGTTTATGTATTTAATGTTTTTGAATGTTTATATTTTTCAATTACTTTTTGTGTTTAAAATGATTTTATTTAATAAATTTTTTGTTGTTGATATTTTCAAATTTTTACGCTTAAATTCACGAAGGGTATGGCCACCTATGGAAAATAGTCAAAGCTATTTCTTAACTTCAATTTTGATTTATCATAAAAAAAAACTTCAGTTTTGAAAAGTTGGTGATCCAATAATGCATCCTAATCTTTTAAAAAGACTAACCGATGATTATGAATATAGGACAATTTTAGTTGTTTCTTGTTTATCATACAAGTCAACAATTAGTTAAACATCTGAACATTCACATCGCAATTCTAAAACTAGAGATTTGATACCACATATTTAAATTTGACACCACTAATTAAATCGTATTTTTAATCTTAAAATGGCATAAATTCATATTTTTGAGTTTTGATGTCTAACTCTTTTAGTTAGCATATTAAACGGCGAAAATTGGTAATATATTAGTAAATCAAATCTTCAAAGTGGTTATCACTAAAAATATAAATAATGATAACAAAACATTAACACATTTTTTTTCACTACCGGAAAACACAGCCAAATTAACAGATATAACTGTCAAAAAGCCGTAAAAAAAAATATTTTTGACGGGTTATTGACAAATTATGTCCGTCAGTCCTAGAGTGTCAATAATAGTTTTCCGTCAGTAACTCCGTCAGTAGTTACTGACAGGCTGATTATTGACGGACATTTGAGGATCAATATTCGTCAATAATAACCCGTCAGTATTTCTGTCAATAACTAGCAGTTAGTAATACTGCCATATATTACTGACGGCATTGCTCACGATGTATATTATTGACGGATTTATTATGTCAGAAACTAATGACAGAGTTATTGACGGATTCCAAAATAATTAAATAAAAAATAATATTAATTAATTTGATTAATTGATTTTTAAGTGATTAAATATATTTAAAAATTAAATTCGAAAATATTCATAAATATAAAATAAAATTCAAAATATCCACAAAACTAATAATATATTCCCAAAATAAAAAATCCTTAAATAGTTTCAAATTACAAAAAATATATTGTCCTCTGAGTTGTCTATTTATCGAGTCCATGAATGCTCGCATTTGAGCGTCTTGCACATATTGCGTAGTCGCCAAGTCCTCAACCGTCACAAATGCAGAATAAAATCTATTAGTAATGACTGACGGTATTTTTAACGGACGTCTTCGGTCAAAGCTCCGTCAGAAAACCGTTAGTAAATGACATAATTTGAGCCGTCAATACGTCTGTTAGTAATTCAACTGTTTTTTATAGTGTTTTGGCATGAATCACTTTTAATATTTTTTTATTAGTATTGTCAATTTCATGGTTTAGAATGTTACTGAAATTTTTTTTTAAAGATTATAACTGTGAGTAAGCGCCACCTTAGATTTCTTAGAATAAAATGTCAAGTAAATTAACTCTGATAATGACTAAGGATTTTTGTTTTGTGGTTGAGTCACTCTAAAAAATTTTCAAAGTCACTATTTCAAATTCTTTAGTAAAAGTTATGTACGCTATAAGAAAGTATAATCAACGACTGGATCTGATCACCGGAGAAACTATATGTCAAATGCCTGGAACTTTGAAAGTTAAAAAAAAAATCTGATAATGAAAGAAAAAGTGGAAATCTTATATTATTTATTTGAGTTGGAAAATAGTAAACAATTAAAAAAGAAGCTTAAAGAGTTTAACTTCCATTGACCTTTTTACAATCTAACCTAATCTCCCCACTACTCCCTGTTAAAGGACTAATATTCCCCATCTTGATCATAGACTGAGCAAAAGCTTGAAAGAACAAAGTCTGGTTACTTGCAAAAGAAGTAACAATCGCAATTGTAGCTGAACCATTATTTGAGAACAGTTCTTGATCTGATTGAAGAAGCCCATTATTGCTTTGAAGGTTTGTGAAGTAATTGTTATCAAACGCATCAGCTGTGCTTAGATCAAGATTAGTGATCCCTGATCCAGTTCCGTTTTGAGGACATATCTGTTGAAGATTGCTGAGAAGAGTCGTGTTCAGAGTCGGATCGGGGTTTCCCGATCCGCCAAAATTGGATAGCCTGTTGTTGAACACCCCGCATCGAGCACGTCCGAATGTATGTGCACCTATGTATGTGAAACCACGCGTTAGGGTTTTCGTTTTACTTGAGCATCAAGTTAACTAAATATGGAAGTTTTGATACTTAAGACTCGTATGTCTTCAGAAAATTTTAACTTTATGTATAGGACAAATCCTTTTTAATGTTTAACGAACCAGTGACCTCCAAAAAACTTTACATTTTCGACAAGACTGAACACATACGTATCGGCCTCGTAATTTTCAAGAAAACCGGAAACTGTAGATAATTTTGCATAGAAGAAATTCAAGAAAAGCTGATTTCAAGAAACCCTCGAAGGTATTTATTTTTGTTAATTTATATATTTTTAATAAATTTTATTCACGTTTTATTTCGTCACGGTCTCATATTTTATTTCGTATTAGGTTTTAGATTTTTTAGTTCTTGACCTGGTTTTCGATAATATAAAAATTTTAACTCATAGATAATGTTTACCAGATAAAGCTACAAGATCGTTAGTATTTAATCCGACGGCCGAAAATTTAGATGTGATGTTGCTAAGTCCTTCGACAGGAGAAGGGATCGAAGAATTTGCCCCGGCCTGGTTTGCAGTGAGACTATCTCTTCGTCCTAGTAATACAGTCCATGAAGGCCCTCCTGCCTAAAAATTAACCATATATGTTTTTGTTCATGTAACGTATAGTTCTAATACAAATTCTTTTAAAAATTAAATATTAAAAATGAGAATGTTCTACTAGGTAGCTTAGATTACTTATGCCATCCTAGTGTTTAAATAGATGAACATGAGCAGTGTGAACATATGTTTTACTAAGAAAAGTGTTATTACCAAAGAAACTGAAGCCTCTGAGGCAAGAGCTAAAACATCAGAGCAAGAGACAACTCCGGGACAAGCGTTCTCTAAGGCAGTTTTGATAGTATCTACTACATTAAATCCTCTAGCCGAATTCGCATTCGGGCCAGCATTCTTCTCGCTCTGGATGCTTCCACTATCATCTAGCAAAATCGATGCGTCGCAACCCTTTTTTAAGAAAAGAAAAACAGTTAGGAGAAAATAGATCATAAGGTTTTCATGTTAAAAAAGTTGCACTATAACGCTTGAAACAAGACCATATTACATACTCAGGTGTGAATCAGAGTACAAATTTCGATCCATAATTTTTTACCGAACAAAAAAATAGAATTTTCACTCAAAACATATACTTATATACATTAACGAAACAATCGTGAAAATGAAGACGGATTAGGCTAGCTCCAATTCTAGCATCAGATTGAAGAGCTTGCTGAATAGTGGTTCGAACAATGGTTGAGACATTAGGACAAGTCCCTGAGTAAAACGTTGCGTTTAACTGAGCAGATGATGTTCCAAACAATGAAGTAATAATAATAACAAGAAAACTGATGATAAAGAGCATATTATCACAACTCTTATATAGATTTGTTACAGCCATTAATAAGGCTTTGATTTTCAAGGTAATTGGTGCAAAAAGAGAACTTATGACTATTCAATATCAATATGAAATCATAATATTTATAGAGGGAAAAATAATTGAAATAACGCGTATTTTTCTTGACTGATGTTTGAAAGTGAAAGATTTTAAAATTTAAGCCAATGAATAGATTTACGTGTGTGTTTGTTTGTTTGTGTACCAAGTCCAAAATAATTGAGAAAAAGCTATTAATGCTTTTACATTTTTTATTTAGTTTAAAAGCTTTTTGGCATTTAGGTTAGTACACAATCTCTATCACTTCACTTGCATTATTGTAATCTTCTCACGCGGTTAGTAAAAAGATTTTATAAATAGTTTTATTAAGAATAATGTTAGATTTTGTGTCATTGAAACGAAGTCGGTCGTCAAAAGTGTGAAATAAGATTATTATTTTCTTTATAGCATTAATAATTGAAATAACTTAAATTTGAAATGTTATAACCATGTTTCAATCTCAAATAATTTAAAATGGTATACTCTCTTTCAATTTAAGTTATGTTTTGATGTTACTTATATATCCTCTATTTGTTTCAGTTAATTTTAAAATTAAATACTTTTTCGGTTTCATTTTAAATTTAAAGTAGTGTTTTAGAGTTCTAAGCTAAAGTTTAAAATTATAGTATAGCTTTTCTAGCTCTTGATATTATGCAGTATGCTTTTTGATTGATGAAATTAATTATAGTTTACGATGTTTATGGAAGAAAGTATAATTTAAATATATTTTATTATTTGTTTTACAAAATACCTTAAACATCAATTAATAAAATAAAATAGAAAAAGTGTCAAAGTTTTTAATGAATTCAGATTCCCAGTTTAATCATGAGAAATTCATAAAAACAAAGATAATACTATGAGAATGTGAACAAAGATCTCAATTCTCAAAATATTAATGCACAAATTTTTAGATAAATATTTTTTGTCTACAAAATTAGTTTATAAGTCACATTCCATGAATGGTAACTAGTAGTATTTGAAAGAACTTGTGCCTTCAAGAGTATTTAGAACTTTACAGCTGTATATTGAGAAGAAGTAGAAAAAAAGATACATAATAAAGTGTTTAATAATGAGTTGTTAATTACTTCACTGATTTTGTTAAAGATTCTCACTTAAAGAGACTTTTGAAGAAGTTTCTTTGACATTAACCCTGTGGTAGTTATAGAATAAGAAAAATAAGAAAATTATTATTGGTAAAGAAGTTTCTTGAGTCTCCTCTTGTCCCTCTCAATTCATTATTTATACATGACCAATAATTGTTACTATAGTTTTTCTAATTTTCTGTACCAATAACATCATTTATGCATGAGAAATAAAAGTTGAATATGTTTGTATTGTTAGTTGAGGTATGTGTGTTTGGTATTTGAATTAATCCCAATTGAAAGCTTAGTTGATAACTAGATCTTATATCATAGCAAGAATGAATACATAACTAGTAATTGTAAATACAATTATATACTTAGCACCGATTCAGTTTTTCGATTTTTAATTTTATAAAGACTAAAAATGTTTGAATTAATTTGAAATATGGCTTGGTTTCACATTTGTTTGGTTTCGGTTTTTTATTTTGATTATGATCTGGTTTTATATTTTAAAACCCATTAGAATATACAAATAGTAATTTATTTGACATTTATTTGTTTAATATGTAAAGTAAAAAATTCACTATATTTTTCAATTTATTTGGTTTTAGTTTTTCTGTTAACCATAAACAGTTTCATTTTAACTTTTTCGGTTTCTTAAACAATCAAAGCTAAAAATATTAAAAGAATTTTGGTTCGGATTTGGTTTCACTTTTTTTGTTCGATTTGGTTCGGTATTTTTGATTTTGATTTAATTATCTAATACCTATTTCGCCAATAAAAAATAAATATATTATTGAGACCAAAACCAACTTAAAATAAGAAAAAATTGGAAAATACGTACTTATATGTTTACTAATTTGAAAAATAAGTATCTTTTGATCTTCTTTTGCAATAAGGTGCTTTTACCTAATTCAATTACAATCATGTTCCTATGCATAATTGAAAAAAAAACTTTTATCTAAATGATTTTTTAATAATGTTTACTTTAAAGAAAAAAACTTTATTGGTGCATTTTGTTATTGTAGCTGAAAAATCAGACATCTCCCTTGATGGATCAATGAAATCATTATCGTCACTGTCGTCTTCCATTGGTTTTTCAGCATTTTCTTCATTGATTAAATCTTTCGAGTAGTTGTAGTCGTCATCCTCATCACTACCATAATTAAAATCAACCCTCAACTGTGATATCAACAAGGTAATTATCTCCAACTGGTGGTCTAGACGAGTGACCAGATACAACACCCTCGTCGTTCACAAACACTTTGTTGATGCATAGATCATGTTCATGTGTTTGGTCCTCATTCACATAAACAACTGTTTCGTTCACGGAAACGAAATCATTTACGGAAACGCCTTTATTCACAACAATTGTTTCGTTCACATAAACGACTTCATTCACAACAACTTTTGTTCACGGACATTTTGTCGGTGCACAAATCATGTTCACGTGTTGAATCCTCATTCACATGAACAACTGTTTCATTCACGGAAACGACTTCATTTACAAAAACTGTTTCGTTCACAGAAACAACTTCATTCACAACAATTTCGTTCATCGGTCGATGCACAAATCGTATTTTATAGTCATTTTCCTTGATATAAGCATATGCCATAATGTTAAAATATTTGATGAGTGGATCACTTTCTTTTTTTTAAGTATATGCCTTATGTTGAAATATTTGATGAAAAATTGACTTTCCTTAACTGATATAATGGTTTAAAATAAAAAAATATTGGTAAAATATTTACTAAATACACGTTTATTTAATATAATTATCAAAAGTATAATCAAAACAAAATTATGATACAAACATATAAATACCTATTTCTCTAGTTAACTTTAGAAAAGTACCTAAAAACAAATTATGTTCCATAAAATACAATACTTAAATAGTAAATTTTCTTTTAAAACAACTCTAAAAATCCGAAACAAATGGTAAAAGGAGGACCATCCAAAACTGTAAATGAAGAGCAAGTATAAAGGACTAGATCAAACAAATTTGTGATTTTGCAAAGTAAATATAATTATGAAAATGTTATTCCACAAATTTTCAGTTTAATCATTTTTTTTTTTTTTTACTTTCAAATTTGTCTCACTGTGTACAACTTCTCTTTCCATTTTAGAAAGAGAACATTTTTGATTATACACTAACAAAACAAAACAAAAATCGATTATTAGCATACAAATCTATTAATTGGTATCTAAAACTCAACATGTTTGGTACAACAAAATCAATCCTATAAAGTTTCAATTCTGATCAAAGTGTTCTTCAAAAACAATAATAGAAAAATTAAGAGAAGAAGATACTAAACTTAGAAGGTCCAACAGTATGAGAAAAGCCTTTAATAGACAATTCAGAAACACTTGATTTCTCCACATTAATAATCTCATTATTATCTATGAATATCACAATCACTGTTATATCATCATGAAAGAATCTCCTAACTCCTTTCTCAACTTTCTTCAAATCATCATACCTCATTTCTCTCTTCTTCGCCGCTATATTCATTGCTCTTCTCACTAGTTTTCTTGCTATTCCCTGTGATTTTATACATCGGTGAGAGATTCGCAAACCAAGAAGGCAGAGTCAGTCTTTAGATTTTAAAGACCGCAATCTATTTGAAAAATGGACCATTTTCTTCGCTAAAATTTTAAAACTATAAAAAGGTCCGCAAAATCATTCTTGCTCTGCTTGAACTCTGTGAAAAGGCGAAAACACACTGAAAGTGAGAGAGACTTACATTGCGAGGGTTTTTATTCACTATCTCTACAGCTTGTTGATTGCTCATGTGTTCCCAAAGTCCATCTGATGCGAATATTACAAATTTGTCACTTGTTTGTAAGACTCTTGTGTAGATGTTAGGCTCTGCTGATAAAACTGGTCTTTGAAGACGTTCAGGGAGATGAAATCGTGGAAATGATGGATCAAGAGAGAACTCGGGACGTTTTAAGTATGCATCCCCGATTGATCTAGATACCTACACAAATGAACGCATAACATCAATTTCGATATGCCAAGAGACAGTAAGTCTAGCATCGGTATTTTAAGATAGCTTAGTACTAAGTGTAGTCAATCAACTATCTCTGGTTTGGTCAAGAAAAATAGCAGTTTCATAGTTTGATAATCCAAGAGACAGTGAGTCTACTCGAAAATACTGAGCTGCTCAAAGTTTTAAGATAGTCTAGGATTCAATTTAGAGAGTTTCTCATTAATAAACTCTCTCTAGTTTGGTCATTTGGAACAAAAATAGCAGTTTCATTCATAGCTTTGTTCTTCTCATTGTGTCACTAGCCTTTGAAATGAAAGCCTTGCAAACCTGAATGATGCCTTTGATGCGCCACACACCGTGTTTGAGGACAACAATGTGTGAATCATCAGGATGCAATGACTTAAGCTCTTGTCTAACTTCTTCCAAAGCAGCATTGTGATCCCTTGTCAATTGCTCAGCTACAATCTTGTTCGAAGATGTGGAACCGAGCACAGCACGGGAGTCACCAACATTAGCAATAAGCAAGGTCCCTTTCCATATAACTCCAACTAAACAGCAAGATCCAACAGCTGCAATCAATGGTTTGAACTCGAGAGTTCTTCTCACAAGGGTGAGAAATCCTTCTTCAGTTGCAGAATAGGCAGCTCTTAGTGTCTCCTCTGAAATGTTACCCTTTTCTCTTGAAACTCCTATACAGAAAAATTCAATCAAGAATCAGCTAATGATCCAAAAAGGAACAAAACAAAACCAAGTTGCAATACACAAAGCTACAAAATCAAGAAACAGACAAATAAAGATAGACAAAGTCCAAGAACAATCTGCCAAAAGAAAAAGTTCTGAAATCTTCTTCATATAGCTCACCAAATATCTAAGTAGATAAAAGTCAAGATTCAGTTCACTGTTGGTTACTAAAATTTCCGATCATTTTAAGCAAAATCTGAAAGTTATCACATAGATTCAGTTCACTGTTCATCAGAATCAATATTGGTTACTAAAATTTCCAATCATCTTAAGCAAAATCGGAAAGTTATCACACAGATTTAGTTCCGCGAATCAAACAATTAAAGAGAGAGGACAGTAGATATGAATGACTAAACTCATCAAATGTGAAAAGAGATGATCAGAGATGTATCTAGAAGCTTCAGGACCACCATGACCATCATAAACTCCAACAAATACAGCACCGTTTCCGATTTCGACTTGACTGTGATCTTCAATGACTTCGTTAGCTTGCACGACGGCCATTGAGAAATCACCGAAGGAATGCTTGTCTATTTCCTTAGACCAAAAGAGCGGATCACTAGAAGTATCACCGTCGATTTCGTCATGATCGTCATCATCATCGTCTCTATTCATACGACCGTACCGCCGCATCGGTCGTAAACAAAAAAGCGCCATTCTCGCCAACCAGGAGAACATCCCTCATTTGCCTCCCTTTCCTGGCGAGAATAGGTCGCCGACGCCGGAAACCACCGGAGATCGCGGAAGAGAGGTTTTATGTGGTGGATCGAAGCTGAAGAGAAAAAGCAACGAATCGAAAAAGGTAAAATCAGAGATTGAGAAAAAGCAAAGTTTCTATTAAAATTAAATTATTATTGGAGATAAAATAGGAAAAACTGAGAGATTTAATTTGTTCAAAGAGTGAAAGAGAGTGAGAGTGGTTGAAGGAAAGTGTGAAAAATATGAATTGTTTTAATTAAAGTTCTCTTTTAAATTAAATTAAATTAATATCTTTTCTTCTATATTTTATTTTAGGCTGATAATGAGAGAATGTGAGGTGAAAAATATTGACTTAAATTTTGTATGCAACGTCAAGGTCAACAAGTTCTATTTTCCTAAAGAAACGAAAGTCCATGTTGGTTTCCTTATAAAAAATATCAATAGAAAAAATTGTCTCTTTCTTTCTTTTTGAACTCTTTGAGATATTTTACTTTTGTTAGTTCAGGTTTTCTTTCGTGAATAAACCGAATTGTCTCATGTATTTTTTAAATTTTCTTTTATGTAACAAATTCAGTGATAAAAAAAACTCTTTGAGATTTTGGAGACAATGATGGAAGAACAAATTATCAACTGCTTCCATCGAGTAACAATCATGTGCACCGCGTATCACGATTTTTCAGTGATTTCATCGCCGAAAAGAAACCACTTGGTCTACGACACTTTAATCGTATCTAGCTGCACATTTTATCCCATATTTGATGTCAAAACCATCAGAGATCAATGAGGAGAGGTTGAAGCGTTCTCGAACTGATCAACCGATGGGCCAGCATGTAGATAATAAAGAGGAAGGCTAGTTCAAAGGCCTCTCAATGCATACGAGAAAAAGAGAGATTATGGTGATGCGGGGTTTCTGCGAGGTGATCTCTTCCAGAGGACGGCAGCGCGCCAGCCTGCGGCTAAACAAACGTTACTGAAACTCCGATCTTGTCATCTCCGCTTGTATAGTTTCTTGTATGACAAAACTATCTCTTAGTTCATAGCTCTTTGTTTTTCTAACTTTTTCTCTTGTCTTCTCTAATCCCTGTTGGCGGTCCTGTGCCGTGGTGACTCTGCCTCCTGTTATCGTGGCCACCAAATTGTCTCTAGCGAATCCGCATAATTGAAGTGGTGCCATCACATGTTTTATGTGCGGCTAGGGTCTTTCCTAGTTAGAGTTTTTGGACTTCTTGGACTTTTGGGTTTGCCATTAGAGTTTAAACTGTTAGGATTATGGGTCGGTTTTTAACGAACTGGTTTATGCATAGTCGGTTTAATAAGCTACTGGTTTAGCAATTTAGATTGTTGGTTTATTCAGTATAGTTGTTAGTTGCTAAGTCTTAAGAATAAGTCAATTGACCAGAGAAGTAGGAGTTAGTGGTAGTCTGTTTAGCTCATTCTGTTTCATTTTGTAAAAGTCTATTTAAGTGACTTGATCACTATCATTTTCGAATACAGAACAAGTATTTTACAAAGCTTTACTTTGTTCTTGATACAAACACTGCTCTAATTCTTATAAGTGGTATCAGAGCGGTTCTCTGAAACCAATCTGAAATATTCGAGTAAGGAAAGATGAGTGACAAAGATCTTATTATTCCCAAATTTGATGGAGATTATGAGCATTGGTCCATACTCATGGAAAACATGTTGAGATCAAAAGAATGGTGGGATCTCATCGAGACAGGAGTGCAAAAACCAGAGAGAAATGTGATTCTCACAGGTCCACAGAGAACAGAGCTTGCAGAGATGACTCTGAAGGATTTAAAGATAAAGAATTACCTTTTTGCTGCAATTGATAAGAACATTTTAAAAACCATTGCAAAGAAGGATACTGCAAAGGATTTTTGGGATTCCATGAAGGTGAAATATCAAGGAAACTTAAGGGTGAAAAGTGCAAAGTTGCAAAGACTCAGAAGAAACTTTGAAGTGTTGGAGATAAGAGAAGAATACACCATTACTGAGTACTTCTCTCGTGTTATGGTGATTGCAAATGAAATGAGAAGTCTTGGGGAAGAAATGTCTGATGCTAAAGTCGTGGCGAAAATCTTGAGATTATTGATTGAGAGGTTTACTTATGCAGTGTGTGACATAGAAAAATCGAAGGACATCACATCACTATCTATAGATGAGCTGCAATGCTCATTGTTGGTTCATGAACAAAACATGAAGAAAACTGTGAAGGAGGAACATGTTCTCAAGATAGAAAATTACAGAACCAGTGATGGTGGAAGAGGTCGTGGTGGCTATCAAGGAGGAAGTAGCAGCTATCAATAAAGAGGAGGTTACATGGGCATAGGTGGCAGAGGTAGAGGAAGGTTTGAGTTTGATAAAATCAGAATTGAATGCTTTAGGTGTCACAAACTCGGGCACTTCAAGAATGAATATCCAACTTGGGAAAAAAATGTGAATTTTGCATAACTGGAGGAAGATGTATTGTTGATGGCTTTCATTGAACAATTCAAGACTGATGAAAGTGAGGACATATGGTTTCTTGACTAAAGCTGCAGCAACCATATGTGTGGAACGGTGGAGTGGTTCACAAAGCTGGATAAGACATTTCATCAGAATGTAAAGCTTGGGGACAATAGAATAATGAAAGTATGAGGAAAGGGAGATATTGTGCTAAAGATAAATGGGCTAACGCAGTTGATCACCTCATTCTATTATATCCCTGGACAGACAAACAACTTGATTAGCATTGGCCAACTGCAGCAAAAAGGCTTGAGGATAACAATTGAAGATAACAAATGTGAAATTTGGCACAAAGAGTAGAGGAGGGTGATCATGGAATCATTCATGTCAGTAAATCGAATGTTTGCCATATATGCCTCAGTGGTGAAAAGGGAGAAGGATCCTGCAACCAAATGTCTTCAGATTGAAACTGAAAAAGATAATTCAATTTGGCACAACAGATTTGGACACTTGAATCATGGTAGTCTTCAAGAGCTTAAGGAAAAGAAAAATGGTAACTGGCTTACCTACACTCAAGCTCAACAAATGAGTATGCGAGGTTTACATGAAGGGGAAGCAAACTAGAGCAAATGTTCCCAAATCCAATGTCTAGAAAGCCAACAAAATACTTGAATTAGTCCATAGTGACTTATGTGGTCCAATTGCACCAGTATCAGAAAGTGAAAGGAGGTACATCATCAATTTTATAGATGATTTTAGTAGAAAATGTTGGACTGTGTTCTTAGCTGAGAAACCTGAAGCCTTCAATGCATTCAAAGAATTCAAGGCTACAGCTGAAAGAGAGTGTGGAGAGCTACTGATCTATCTCAAAACTGACATAGAAGGGGAGTATAACTCAAAACTGTTCCAAGACTATTGCAAGGAGAATGGGATAAAGAGGCAATTAACCACTGCTTTCTCCCCACACTAGAATGGAGTTGCAGAGAGGAAAAATAGAACAGTCTTAGACATGACCAGGTGCATGTTAAAAGGTATGAATGTTCCAACTTATTTTTGGCCAGAGGCAGCTCAATACTCAATATACATTCTGAACAGAAGTCCAACTAAAGCACTAGACAGTGTGACACCCTCTAAAAAATAGAGCAAACACAAACCATCAGTGGAATATTTGAGGACATTTAGAAGTGTTTCTTATGCACTTATACCTTATGAGAAGAGGGTCAAGCTGGATGAAAAGAGTGTTAAGTGTGTAATATTTGGTATAAGCAAGGAATCTAAAGGATATCGCTTATATGATCCAGTCTCCAAAAGGATGATAACCAGTAAAGATGTAGTGTTTGTTGAAACTAAGAAGTGGAACTAGGAAGAGAAAGAGGAAATAAGAGAGATACTCTGGGAAGATTTGATTGAAAATAAAGAGGAAGAGGTCCAAGATGGTAACAATACTGAACCAGAAGAGGAAAATGTGGAAACAGAAGAGGGGAATGGAGATGATGGGGAAGAAATTGATGAAGAACAAACAAATGAAGAGGTAGATGACACAATCACTCAAGAAGCGACTGAGCCCAATGGTGAAGGAACAAGAAGAACAAGGAGAAACACACAAAACCCAATGTGGATGAAGGACTTTGTGTGTGGAGGAATGGCATTGTTCATAGAGGAAGTGGATGATGAGATGATTGCAATGTTTGTAGGAGAAAATGATCCCGAAAACTTTGAAGAGGCTGTCAAACATGAAAGGTGGAGAAAGGCAATGAAAAGTGAGATGGATTCCATACAAGCAAACAACAGTTGGGAACTGTTGACTTGCCTGAACAAGCTAAGGTGATAGGAGTAAAGTGGATTTTTTTATTAAAAAATAAACGAGAACGGTGAAGTTGATAAATTCAAGGCAAGGTTAGTTGCTAAAGGCTTCCATCAGACACATGGAGTAGAATTTTATGAATTCTTTACACCTGTTGCAAGGTGGGACACAATTAGACTGATTATGGGAGTTGCTGCAAGTAATGGGTGGAGTGTGTTCCAATTAGACGTGAAGAGTGCATTTTTACAAGGTGAACTGCATGAAGATGTGTATGTGGAACAACCTGCTGGTTTTGAGTCAAATACATAGAAGGAGAAGGTCTATAAATTGAAGAAGGCTCTGTATAGTTTAAAACAAGCCCCAAAGGCTTGGTACAGCAGGATTGAAGGCTACTTTGCAGAAAAGGGGTTCACAAAATGCTATTGTGAACACACTGTTTGTGAAGACAGAGACTGAAGGCATAGTGATTGTGAGTCTTTACGTAGATAAATTAATTTATACTGGAAACTCAAGCAGAATGCTTGAAGACGTTAAGGAATCTATGGAAAAGGAGTTCTCAATGACTGACTTAGGGAGGATGAAGTATTTTTTAGGGGTAGAAGTAATACAAGATGATGATGGAAACTTCATTGGACAAAAGAAATATGCAGTGGATACTATCAAGAAATATGGGATGCATGATAGTAACTCAGTGAAGAATCCTATTGTACCTGGTCAAAAGATCTCAAAAGAAGGTTATGGTGAAGATGTTGATCCAACAAAGTTCAAGAAAATAGTTGGGAACCTCATATATCTCTTAGCTACAAGACCAGACTTGACTTATTCAGTCAATCTGGTGAGCCGTTTCATGGAAAGACCAAACCAACATCACATTGCAACAGTGAAGAGAATCCTCAGATACATACAAGGGACCGTGAACTATGGTATTCAATACAGGAGAAGACAAGATTTGAAGCTGGATGGTTATGCAGATAATGATTATGCAGGAGATGTTGATGATAGGAGGAGCACATCAGGGTATGTTTTCTTACTTGGTGGAGCTGCAGTAGCATGGATGTCAAAGAAACAACCTATAGTCACATTGTCTACAACAGAGGCTGAATTTGTTGCTGCATCTAATGGAGCTTGTCAAGCTATTTGGTTGAGAAATGTTCTGGAAATGATCAATGTCAAGCAAGAAGAAGGGACTATGTTGATGTGTGACAACAAATCAACAATAAAGTTGTCCAAGAATCCAATTCTACATGGGAGAAGCAAGCACATACATGTAAGGTACCATTTTCTGCGTGATCTAGTGAATGAAGGAACTATCAATTTAGAGTTCTGTGCAACACAAACACAAGTCTCAGATATCATGACAAAAGCTGTAAAACTGGAAACATTTGAGAAGATGAGGAGCAGCTTGGGAGTATGTTTGAAAGGTGAAATAAACTGAAGAAAAACCTTCAATTTATGGGAAGATATGAAGAACTGGTTTATGCAGAGTCGGTTTAATAAGCTACTGGTTTAGAAATTTAGATTGTTGGTTTATTCAATTTAGTTGTTATTTGCTAAGTCTTAAGAATAAGTCAATTGACCAGAGAAGTAGGAGTTAGTGATAGTCTGTTTAGCTCATTTTGTTTCATTTTGTAAAAGTCTATTTAAGTAACTTCATCACTATCATTTTCGAATAACATAACAAATTTTTACAAAGCTTTACTATGTTCTTGATACAAACACTGCTCTAATTCTTATAGTTTTGAGTTTTGATTTTAAACATTGTGTTGTATCTGAATTGAATCCTAAAAAGATTTATGATGGGTCTAAATCGAACAATATTATAAGCATTTCAATAGCAAAAAAATTAATATTAAAACATTACATAATATAAAATGTTCAAAATATAATTTGGTTGAAAAGCAATTAAAATCTTATTAAGAAAAAATAGTTAAAATCTATATTAATATGAGACGTTATAAAAATAAATTATGTTAATATTATTTATATGATTGGTTGGATTGTGAATGTAGATTCATGGATGGATTTTAAAAATTAAAACTATAGTTTTGGTACAACTTTTCAAAGATTTAAGTAATGAATGAGAATGAAGAAGCGGGACATAATTAGAAAAAAGCGGGGCAGATGAACTTTATTTCACAATACAGCAAAATTGTTATAAGTTATATATTTAATAATACATTAATGAAAATGTGACAATAAGCGGTTCCATTTACTGAACATATAAAAACACTCTTCATTTTGTAAACACACCAATTATGGTGTGGGTGCGTTTTTGCACCTTCATTTTTTTCTTTTCTAAAACATAAAACTAATATAACTATAGTAAAAAGAAATAAAACACATCTAACATATATTATAAATTTTTAATGTCAACTAATGACTATTTTATTGCACTTTTACAATACTATTCATTTTAACATATATTTTAAGTCCATAACAACTATAGAATTTTAGTTAGGAAGTTTTGGGTCAAATCCTATATATTTTGGTGACCGGGATCACATAAAGATATATTTCAAAATTTTTCAAAATATCACAAAATATATTTTTCTTCGAAATAATGCAAATTAGAAATAGTTTTAAAATACTAAATTTAAAACATAAATCACTTTAGGAAGTGGTATTGCTAAGTGATTTAAAGTTCACATTTGCATTAAATTTTTTAAAAATAAATTCTATTTTCAAAATATTTTTCTATTTATTATGTCGACAAACAAATACTCAAATACTTATTACGTATCGTATATTATTTTTTACAATTCACAAAATAGTTGGTTCTGAACGGGAATTGGATTACAAAATTACCTGAATGAATATCAAAATCTATCATTCAAGTAGCAGAAACCGAATCAGAATCAAACCAAAAGTTTAGAAGTTGAACCGAACTACCCGAACTTTACAAAAAAATAATTAATATTTTTATTATATAAAAAAAATATAATTAATATAATTAATTATTATTTAAATATATAAACATCATCTCACACCATTAATTTTTATTCACATTCAAACTTTATCCCGCACCACTAATTTTATTCTAACCGCAATTGTCTCGCACCGCTAATTTTCTTTCTCGTATCGAACTTAATTGTACCGTCCCGTTTATTTTTTATGTCACACACTGCTTAATTTGTCCTTATCATTCAAAGCCTTAAAATAGTTTTTTCAAAAAACTATAAATACAAATTTTTGGACATTTATTTTATTTTAAAGATTTAAATTAAAGATTTAAAAATGAAAAAATGACAATAGTTGAAAAACCATGAACCATTAAATATATAACTTTTTTTTTAATTTGAATGATAAATTTTATATTGATCTACTAAATAAATATGATAGCTTATATATTTACATATTATGTCGGTAACTTAACGGTAGTATTTATTGGATAGGTCAATGAAAAATTATCATTTAAATCAACAAAAATTAGATATTTAATGAGGAGTTTCAACTATTTTCAAAATTTTAAATATTAGTTTAACAATTCTTCCGTACTAATCTTTTAACGTGATATAATTTATTAGAAATTAAAATGCAGTAAGAAATTTGAAAATATAATATGTCACCATTATTATAAATTTGAATTTATTTCACCATTATTATAAATTATAATTTATTTAAACTATTAATTTTCTCTGTTTTTGTGAGAAACTTTTTAAAATTGAGATATTCATGATGAACATAAAATGTTTTAATTAGATATATGAAAAATACAAAAAAAAAAAATTGGAATAAAGAGAAACTTTTCTTTGGTCTTAGTGGAAGAAAAGTGCGAGTAATTGAAACAATGTAAAAAATATGAATTGTCGTTTCATTTGGAAGTAATTCCATCTAAATAGAAATAAGCAGCCTACGAGCACAATGAATGAAACGGTGAACTACAAACATCACACATATATATATATATATATATATATATATATATAGAAACTAAAATTTGAACTAATGATTAATGTTCTGGCAAGTTTTATGGTAGAAATGTTTACTGGAATGATCGAATTATGGGCGCATCGGAAATCTTATAACGAGCACATAGCACAATAAACTAGAATATTCATTTGTCAAATTTGAGTGTAATTTGAATGAGAAATGGAGATACAAATAGAGTAACTTAAACATGCAAAATATTGACTTGTGTCTCGATTAGTGGATATTTATACTTGCTATTTGGCATTATTCGAGTATTTTCCATGTAGTTTTGGCATTTTTCAGGATTTTAGGTGTTTGTGACGTTCTGGAGCAAAAAGATGTATTTATGCACAAAATGGATGCAAATTGGCATATGCATATACATAATCCGGCAGATAGATCAAAAGTTTACCAATTCTTGAAGATGTTCCCGTGGATGGATTGATATGAAATTTTGACACAAGATAGTCACATGAGTTAACTTTCACATGGAAGTGGTTTGAGGTTAATCCATTGGAGAAATAAAAAAGTTATGGCGATTTTACTGAAGACTGATCAAGTTGTCTCGCAGAAAAAGCATGTGTAGGAAGTGTGAAAAGAGATCGATCGATCCAGAAAGGGATCGATCGATCCAAACCTCATAGAAACTACGTAAAAAAAGATCGATCGATCCTTGCACCCGAGAATCACTAAAAATGATCCAAAATTACAATTATGCCCTCAAGACTCATCAAGATTTTTCCTTATTGGTTTTAGTTTATTTTCCCTTATTTTTAGTACTATAAAAGCCTTAGGCTTATGTTTTTTAAAGACATCAATAATCACTTATTTTATTTCCCATAGCTTTTACAGAGAGACGAATTCCATCCTTGTGTTCATGGAGAAGATTTCTAAACTATGTCTTTTATTTATACAATTTGGTTTTTGAATTCTGCAATGTTTACTCTAATTTATGTTCTTGTTGTCATCTCTGAGCATTCTATTTGTTAGGTTTTAGGGTTTTCTAGGAAAAACAGGTTAATTGTTAGAGTTTGATAGAATATTTTGAAATTGTTAGGTTCTCTGTCTAGATTTGTTACCAATGCATGAATTAAACTGGTCGTTTAGTTCATTGATTTTAGATTGATAAACACAAATGATTTGGTTTAGAGATCTGACCTAATATAGATGAGTAAGTGGCTTTGCTTGCAGGAGTATTGTCTTTGAGGCTTATGAACATATCGAATCTGAATTGAAAAACATGTTTGGATTATCTAAATACGGCATGAGTTTAAGTAATCCGAACATAGGGATCTAATACTTCGGGAGAAGATTAGTTTAGCTTTTTTCTTTTGAGTTGGGAACTATTTTCAAAGAAAATATAGCATGTTAACCTTGACTTTTAATCTGAATTCCTGTGGAATTCCCTATTGCCTAGCATTTTCGTTTTTTGCTTTACAACCATTTTTACTTTATCGTTATTGCTATTTTCTAATCAACACCATCTTTAAATTTGTTCCTAGCTTGATTCGATTTTAAACTGAGAGTCGTACATTCTTGGTCTCTGTGGATTCGATCCCTCATATACTATTGTGTTTGCTGTGCACTTGAAGTGAATATATTTGGGTTAAAACCTGAGTGTATCATTGGCCAAATTCAACAAGTGTAAAATATCTCACATTGGAAACGGTGAAAATTTTTCACTATTATATATATGGGACAAGGCATGCATAAGTTCAAATGGGTTATGTACACTATGTTTATTGGAGAGAGATGAGTCACTTACACGCATGCCGCCGTTGCTGACCGTCCAGCTTGGGCGCATGCCTTTGGTTGTCGGTCGTTAGCCACAGGTCGTTGGTCATTAGGAAATGGAACGAAGTTCGCCCCAATAAGAATCATTTTTGGAGAAATTTTCTATTACATTCTTGGCCCAAAAACTAAATTGATTTTGGTTCTATTTAATTT
This sequence comes from Iberis pinnata, assembly GCA_900406425.1. Taxonomy (NCBI): domain Eukaryota; kingdom Viridiplantae; phylum Streptophyta; class Magnoliopsida; order Brassicales; family Brassicaceae; genus Iberis; species Iberis pinnata. The sequence continues at coordinate 53,099 of OVBE01000347.1, forward strand.
CATTAACTCGCTAACCGAAATCAGAATCCAAACTAAACCGGATCGGATCTCACTAACCCGTGAATTTGAATGAGTTGTAAGCGTCCCTAAAACTTTGCGATTCGCTCTGCGAATCTCGGCCATGATCTTCAAGTCCTCTTGCCTTGCGCTTCAAGTTGTTAAACTATATATGCGAACCTCCTCTCATTCGATCAACACTTTTTTCGAGACACAAAAATTCCTTTGATCTTCTCTCATTGAAAAGTAAGCTGTTTTTTTCAGGGCTTCTCTCATAGAACATACAGTTCGTAGACTCTGATATCGAGTGTTGCGATTCAGTTTCAAATGATTGTATATGAGATTCTTGAATCGCCAATAACTGTCACACTACAAATTTTTTTAAAAATTAAGAAAGATTATCATCTCGACTCTGCTTCTGTTTTCAAGTTCTAAATTTTTTTTAATAAAAAAAATCAATGTATTTCCTTAATTCTGTTTTGCAACTCTTATAATATATATATATATA
>OVBE01000348.1:0-53594 GCA_900406425.1 Iberis pinnata
TTTGGCTCGGCCACTTGGCCAATTCACTTTTACTTAGTGAAATTCGGGTGTTACACTAAGCCCAATGTTAACTTACGTGATTCTTAATCACGTGTAATAATACGATGATTATATATATATAATAATCTTATGAACACAAAATAAATATATATTTATATCTTATATAAAATATATATTATATTGTTAAAACCCAATAGATCACTAATCTAGTTTGCTTAGGCGTGTGATCATGTAAGATTATATAATATTAGCAATAGATTCATAAGCCATAGATTATAGGCGTTCTCTAGCAAAACATTATAACCACCTAATATTATATAATTGTCAAATTTTGACACTACAACTTTATCTAGAGTAAGTAAAAAAGATTTTATGACATTCCCAACAATCTCCCACTTGTATTGGAATCATCTATTCCTATATCCTTTTGTCTCTATATCTCGACCTCAGCATAAGGTAAGAAACTGTGTCATCTTTATTTAAGCTAGATCACGTTTATCAAACTCTGATTTATACTGATCAACCAAACGACTGACATTCACCTCGTTTGAGCGCGGCCACGCATTTTTCAGTATCAAATCTTCGGTAGGCCCTTGTATATCTATCTCCCGTTATATGGAAGGGACAAATCCCATCTTGTTCCATCCATGTTTCTCACACACTTTATAATACACCTAATCAATGCCTTTATAATCACCTTTTACGGTTGACGTTTGACAAGGTCAAAGTGCACTAATCCATGTGTAACACAATTATGACGAACTCAGGTCAAATGACTATACTCTATAGCTATTATGAGAAACTCTTATGACACTCATATAACAATCTTGTAGAGTTCTCATAGTGGGTCAGTCCGATATTGTGTTCTCCAACACATATCTATGTGATNCAACACAAATCTATGTGATTGACTTTAATACTACATATTAATGACTCCACGAAACTTAGTCATCAATCACCTCACATACTAGTCACTTATAATTATTTATGTCCCATTATTATAAGTTTTGACTAGGNTCATTATTATAAGTTTTGACTAGGTACCTTACTTACTTTATATCATCTTTCACTTATAGAGTTTCAGGATCAAGTCACGTACTTGATGATCTATAAGAATAATATAAATTACTTTGGGACTATTATTTAATTATCAAATAAGAAAATAATACTGAAACAAATTTCATTAATCTGAAAACATATCAAATGTATGTAAACATGAACATCATAAATAAAACTCCCACTAAAATAAAGATCACATCTTTATAAATTTAATTCCCATTCCACCAGAGTGACTCTCACGCCTAGGCTGCAAAGGAGCTTAGTCAAAGGATCAACAACATTTACATCCGTTAGAACTTTTCTAATCTTTACATCTCCTCTATTGAGGCAGAAGTCAAACCTAGACTGTGATCGAAAATCATCTTTGTTTTTCGAAGAGCTTGCATACGTGAAACCACTCACAACAAGTTCCTCACTTCCATTATATACCAAGAATTTATCCTTAGTTCTTCTCAAGTACTTAAGGATGTTCTTGATTGCTATCCAGTGACTCTCACTTGGATCAGACTGGTATCTGCTCGTCATGCTCAAAGCACATGCAACATTTGGGCGAGTGCATAACATGACATACATAATAGATCATATGGCAGATGCATAAGGAATATTTCTCATACGTTCTCGGTCATCATGTGTCAAAGGACACTGAGTCTTGCTAAGAACTATGCCATGAGACATTGGTAGAAAACCTTTCTTAGAATCATACATCTTGAACCTATGTAAGATCCTATCAATATAAGTATCGTGACATAGTCCAATTAGCTTGTTCAATCTATCTCTATAGATTTTTATTCAAAGAATATATGCGGCTTCTCCCATGTATTTCATTGAGAAACAACTTCCTAAACAAGTCTTAACAGACAAGCAAAGGAATATCATTTCCAATGAGCAGTATGTCATCTACATATAATACCAGAAAAACAACTGCGCTCCCACTAGATTTCTTGTAAACACATGGTTCTTCTTCACTTCTAATTAAATAAAACTCTTTGATTGCTTCATTAAAACGAAGATTCCAACTCCGAGATACTTGCTTCAATCCATAAATGGAACGGTGAAGCTTGCATACCTTCCCAGCACTCTCAGGAACTATGAACCCTTCAGGTTGTGTCATATACACATCATCTTCGAGATTTCCATTATGGAAAGTTGTTTTCACATCCATTTGCCATATTTCATAGTCATGATAGGCAGCAGTTGCTAGGAGAATCCGAATGACTTAAGCATCACGACTGGAGAGTAAGTTTCATCATAGTCAATACCATGAATTTGTGTGAAATCTTTAGCCACCAATCTAGCTTTGTATATATGTATATCCATGTCAATTTTCTTCTTGAAAATCCATTTGCACTCAACGGCTTTAACACCATCAGGAAAATCAACCAAAGTCCATACTTTGTTAACTGACATGGATTCCATTTCGGATTTCACGGCCTTTAACCATTTTTCGGAATCGGTGTCCATCAATGCTTCCTTGTAAGATGTAGGTTCATCACTTCCTATAATTAATAGATCATGAGGATTCGTCACCCAATCTCCAAATCTATTGGGCTCGTGGCGGTTCCTTTCAGACCTACACATCTCAGGTTCAACAGGTGTAGTTTCTACGACTCTTCGTAGATCCAATTGATGTTCTTCTTGAAAAATTGGAACATCCTCCTGTTGTTCTTGAACTTCTTCGAGTATTACTTTACTCCCACTAGTTCCTTTTGATAGAAATTCTCTTTTGAGAAAGATACCATTCCGAGCAACAAACACTTTGTTCTCGGTGGGATTGTAGAACTAATAACCTTTGGTCTCTTTAGGATAACCTACAAAGAAACATTTATCAGATTTGGGTCCAAGCTTCTATGTAAACATACGTTTAACATAAGCATCACAACTCCAAATTTTAAGAAAATAAAAATTAAGAACTTTTCCAGTCCATATCTCACATGGAGTCTTTGTCACTGATTTTGATGGAATTATGTTTAGGGTAAACGCAGAATTTTCTAAAGCATATCCCCAAAAGGATGAAGGAAGATCTGTGTGACTCATCATCGATCGAACCATATCCAATAAATTTCGATTTCTCATTTCCGACACACCATTCCAATGTGGCGTTCCTGGTGGAGTGAGTTGTGAAACAATTCCACATTCTCTTAGATGATCATTGAAAGCTTGGCTTAGATATTCACCTCCACGATCTGATCGCAAGGTTTTAATTGTTTTGCCAAGTTGAGTTTGTACTTCATTCTGAAATCCCTTGAACTTTTCGAAGGACTCAGACTTATGTTTCATTAATAGATAAACATAACCATATCTACTGAAGTCATCAGTAAATGTAATGAAATACTGAAAAATTTCCTCTAGCACCTATACTCATGGGCCCACATACATCTCAATGTATCAAGCCCAAAAGGTCATTTGCTCTTTCACTGTTTCCAGTAAATGGAGCTTTAGTCATTTTTCCCAACAAACAAGATTCACATACCTCATAATATTAATAATCAAATGAGCTCAAAAGTCCATCGTGATGAAGCTTTTGAATGCGTTTCTTATTTATATGGCATAAACGACAATGCCAGAGAAATGTTGAATTTAAGTCATTAGACTTAAAATTCTTGGTACGAAGGTTATAAACAGGCGAGGTTTGGTTTAGAACATAAAGTCCATTGTCTAATGGAGCGCTACCATAGAAAATACCACAACGACCAAAAGAACAACATTTATTCTTGATTAAAAATTCAAAATCTTCAATGTCCAAGCATGGAATTGAGATGATATTCTTGTTTATAGCAGGAACATAGTAACAATTCTTAAGTTCTAAAATCATGCCTGAAGATAAGGACAATTTATATGTTCCCATAGCTAATGCAACAACTTTTGCTCCATTAGCCACACGAAGTTCAACTTGCCCTTCTTCCAAAACTCTACTAGTTTCAAGTCCTTGCACATTCACGCAAATGTGAGTACCACAACCGGTATCTAATACCCATGGAGTAGAGCTAGAAGTAGTAACATTTACTTCTATAACATAGATACCAGAAGAAAAAACATCAAATGTTTTCTTTCTTTCGAGATCTCCAAAAAATTAAGGAAGTTTGATTCATTCAATTTATCATTCTTAAGGACATATTGCAAAGAATAGGAATTGTGAGGGTTTGACATAACTGTCAAGAAAGAAAAGAAAAGCAAAGCTAAATTAATATGATGTTCATGAATTATGAGCGTTCTTAACGTTTAAGAAAACTCCCACTAAACTCAAAAATTCTTCAAAAGAGTTTAGTGATCCAAGATCCATATATCACTAGAATCCAAGTGAGCTTTGGCTCCACCCTTGAATGTCTAGCTATTTAGGTAAGCAACACCCTTGCTAATTATATCCAATATAATTCTTGGTTGTGGATGACATCTTATGTCTTATCCAACCCTATGTCTCTAAGCCCAAAACCGTTTTGATAGCCTAGTTAATTAAACCGACCTTATTTCACATAGCAACAATTAATTCTCAAATTCTCAAACCATTATGGACCGCTGCTTTGGCAGATCCAACACACAATGACTAAAGTTTTTGATTGTCACTATTTGTCTCACTTTCAAACAATTGTAAACCGCTGCTCTGGCAGACCCGCCATACAAAAGTTTAAATTTTGACATAAGCAAGATAGGAGAGACATCAAAATACTTAACATTAATTAATGAATTAGCTTAAACTTATTTTAATTTATATCTAATATAAATTATTAAATTATAATTAATATGTATCATATATATATATATATATATGAGGTATTAAAATAATTAAATCAATTTATTTAATCATATTATATATGAGATATTTATTTATATATACTAAGCCAGAAATTCAACTTTGATCAAATCAAAATTTAAATCTCGGCAATAAACATGTGTATGTTATTTAACGATGAATCACTAAATCACATACGCATTATTTGATTCACGAAAAAGCATATGAAAGGTGTTTGATTTCTCACAAACCAAATCAATTTCACAAACGCTTTCAAACAATAAACAATATAAAATGAAAGTCAAATCGATACATGTCCAACGAGTTCAATTATAATAGAATGCACACCATTCAACAAGCATAATGTTATTTGGTTTACAATAAACCAAACCGACTATGAACCCTCAATAACAAATCATATGCATAAGTCAATATCAAATAATAAATCGATCTTAATTAATATATCGATAAAAGATTCATCATGCACAGCGATTATGATTTAATTTTATGTATATCATATATACTTATTTAGATTTAAAATCAAAATTATACACAATGTCTCTGATACCATTGTTAGGATTCGTACCGATCTATAACGCTTTATAAATATTAATTACAAATTCAATTTCACAGGATACATGCACATAATGAATTTAGATCTAAATCATAAGGTATAAAACATACCTGGTAATTACGCAGCGGAAAAATTAACGAAACTAGTCAAGGTTTCTGAGCACTCCAATTGTCGTACCTCTACCGGTATCTACACGCACACAAACTGGATCGAAGACGGTATGCTAGTACCTTACGAGATCAAATCTCTAAAGAACAGTCACGACTAACAATTCGTCTATAGGCTAAATCACGTGTAATAATACGATGATTATATATATATCACATTATATATATAATAATCTTATGAACACACAATAAATATATATTTATTTCTTATATAAAATATATATTATATTGTTCAAACCCAATAGATCACTAATCCAGTTTGCTTAGGTTTGTGACCAATAAGCGGTCTCTAACAAAACATTATAACCACCTAATATTATATAATTGTCAAACTTTGACACTACAATTTTATCTAGAGTAAGTACAAAATTTTTTAGGACATTCCAACATTTAGCACATTAATCGACCATCTTAGGTGAAAATGGATAGAAATTTACTAATGATGGAAACATAAATCAATATATGTATTTGTGACATGACCAAACCGAACAATATCAATTTTTCAACAATAATATCATGTAAAAATGTAACAACGTTAACAAAATAATCAGATTCATAATTATTTAAAGGTCACTGAGACCTGATTAATCATCTTTGGAATGGATGATTTTGTTGAATTAAAATATAAATGTGAAGATATATTAGGCAAGCGATGATGAGTAAAATATATTTATCGAAATTGTGCCCATGAAAATAACAAATTTATGCATTGCCTTCGGATCTTTTGTCACCAACACTTGGTTGCCTTCTTCTTCTATCTAAAAACAGCGGGTTTAAGAAAGCTCATTACTTAATTGTGGTCTCATAAAATGTTAACTTAGTCTAATTAAGGTGGTTGAACATGTTATGATATTTTCAATAATTTTGTTAAAGTAATTGTTAAAATTTTGTTTTGCAGTTTTCATTGATCTTCTAGTTTTAACGGGTAGTAGTAATATGTTGAAATTCAGGCAATGATGTTTGTGAACTTCTTTGGAGAAACATCGGAATCTCTAAAATCAAAGTACAGTGAAGTTACTAAATCATACAAAGGATAGGATCTTGCCAGTAGGATATGGGATACACCCAAGCCCAATGAATCACAAGCCCATCCAAGAAAGCCCACTCAGAAGATGACTGGATCGGCGATCGCGCCGAAGTAACAGTGAGTCTACTACTCGTTGCGCAGAAAAACAGTGACCTACGTAACAACTCGCTGGTCTAGGAACTGTAATCCCACCTGTCCCGCGTAGCTAAATGATGACGAAGAAGCACTATAAAAGAGGAGGAGGATCCACGAAGAAAGGGTCGGCAATTCTTTGAGAAGAATTCTAGAGAGAAGTTAGAGAGAGAAACTTGTGCCTTTAAACTACTTATTCCTAGTGAGCTCGTCGGATCTGTCGATGACCTCACCTCCCTAGTAACCATCCTTTCAAATACGAACCTAAATTAAGGGGACATTTAATGTCTCTGTATTTTACATGTTTTACAAGGTCATTTTCCATCATTTTATGGTCATTTAGATGTTAACATGCTGCATTCATAGGACTTTCTTAGTAAATTTGTATTTTTAGGAAGTCTTGCATCGGCATTCGCATACATGTCCATTAAGGAGTCTTCAGAACATCCTTGCAAATTTGGGAAAAGGGAAAGAAATGCACAGACTGGAACCAACTCAATATGAACCAGGCCAATTCAAGTTCTAAACTCGACCACGTGTCTGGCTCGACCAGAACGTGTCCGGCTCGACGATAACGTGTTTGGCTGGACCAGAATGTGTCTGGCTCGACCAGAACGTGTCCGACTCGACCAGAACATGTCCAGCTCGACCATGTAACCAGCTTGACCATGTAATCGGCTCTACCAGAACGTTTCCGGCTCGACCAGAACGTGTTCGGCTCGACCGGAACATGTCTGACTCGATCAGAACGTGTCCGGCTCGACCAGAACATGTCTGGCTTGTCCAGAACGTGTCTAGCTCGACCAGAACATGTTCAGATCGACCAGAACGTGTCCGGCTAGACCAGAACGTGTCCGACTCGACTGGAACATAACCGGCTCGACCTGAACGTGTCCGGCTCGGCCATAACGTGTCCAACTCGACCAGAACGTGTCCAGCTTGACCAGATCGATTCCACCTCGAGTAGATCACCTCGATCATGCCAGCAGCCCGAGCCAAGCTTCCCAAAGCCGCCTCGACCTTTTCACATCAACAACACAACAAAGCTGCCTCGACCGTGTCCTCTCCCCAACACCAAGTCCCGACTTGATCAAAGCAAGTTTCAAAATGTTCCGGTCCGAGCCAAGACGATTTGATCGCGGATTAAGCAGAACCAGATTTTTAATAGTTTGTCTTTTAGTGGTTTAGGGTTCTTCCAAACCACTATATAAGTACTAAAAACGCCTCCATTTGGGCAGCTTTTCTTTTTGTCATTTTTAGCTTTGTCTTAGGTTCCCTTTTTAGGTTTTTTCTCTCTATTTTTCCTTTTGAATGTTTGTTGATGATCAAACCCAATATCCACTACAAGAAAAAGTCTCATTGGTAGCACACGATTAATGCTATAAATGGCCTTTCATAGCATTTCCATAAACGCTATGACTGGACCAGCTATCATTGGTCGGTCACTTATTATAGCGTTAACGAAAACTGCTATTGTATAATATACTATAATAGCGTTTGAATGTATTGCTATGTTATATCTAATTTATTGATATCGTTTTAGTTTGGTTGCTATCAAATGTCTTTTTTTCCGATAGCATTTATATTTTTTGTTATAATATATTATCATCAACAATAGCATTTATATTTTCTATTATAATATATCATCTCAACAATAGCATTTATTTATAACAGCTATTGTACATAATTGTCCTAAGACATAATATCATACATCAAGTTCATTAGCCTTAAAACATAAGAAACAAAGTCTTAAAACTAGTTAAGACTGAACCTAATTTCTTCATTCACATAATCTCTCTTTGTAAACAATATGAATCTTGGAAGACACTTCCCAAGCTTCACCTGTTTCATAATCATCATCACCATTAAAGCATCTCAAAAACTCTGTTAGTAGAGAGAGAGAGAGAGAGATAGTGAAAGAGTACCTTCCAGCTCATTTTTCGCGCAATTCAATCACTTATCGACTCCAAAGTAGTGATGATTTCTATGAATGTTGGTCTTTTTGATGCTTCTCCATCCCAAAAATCTTGGATTAATCTGACAATAGAGAGTTCAAGCTCAAGGTCATAAGACTTTCCATGAATGTTGTTTGAAAGATTCAAAGAAACTCACTCTCTTAACCCAAAAGGATACGATTTTGTTGGAGCATTGAATGGTGGACGTTCATCTTCAATATAAGCTTTAGGTACTTCACTTTCTTCTTTCAAATGAAATGGTACAACCTTCTATCATCTGTTATTGCCTTACTCTGGCTTATTGCCTTGCTTGCAGTTTCTGCAACTTTCTGTTCAGTTTCCTCTTTCACATTTTGCAACTTCTCAACATACTAACAGGAGAGGGAAAGAGAGACAAAACTAACACTTCCATATTATTATGAATCAAACATTCAAATAAACTAGTTGTAATTGATGCAAAACAAGATAGAAAGGAGAGTTGCTTACTCGTTTTTGGTTCTCTAGTTGTGCATGGAAAAGTTCGTTGTACTCACTAATGATTGAAGAAAAAAAAGGGAATATGAAACACTATATTTACTTAAGACAAGAATAACAAAAGCAAAGAAGTACTACCATGTCCACTTTGTTGTTCAAGAGAGCTTCAATTATTCCACCATCAGAATATTCACAACTATCCTTGCTCAGACTACCATGAGAATTCAACTCCACTAGCTTGCTATCTGTTTTTGATTGAATAAGCCAAGAAGAGAAGAGATTAAATTTTTGATCACTTCAACTTCACTAATTCAACTTCTCTTAAATTATTAAATTTCAAAATTGATAAGCATAACTGTATGCAATGACACTTCTCTTGAGATAAGACAAGCAGCAGAGGAAATTATTGCAGTTTCTATCATAACAATGTCAAGATCGAACATCTTCACAATAAACATCAAAACCTTTTCTTCAGATTACAACCATTTATCGATTTAAAGAGGCCTTCTACATGATTCAAAAAGAATACCTTTGGTAAATATTATGTGACGATCATCATAGGGTTACTTTGAGTGACGGCTCCTAAAAATTGGACAACATTCGAATGTTGTATCTTTTGAAGCAATGCAAGTTCGTCCCTAAACGCATTCCTGGGTACACATGAATGTTAAAACCTTAACACACAATTAGTTCAAAGATACAAAAGAATTAAGTGGAGTCAATTTACACTTTGTCTTCATCGGCGAACATATCTTCTCCGATTTACCAATCTGTAATTAACAAGATGCAGAAGAAGCCATGGCTAAGTTCTGCAGTCAAACAAGAATTTTAGGCAACGGTCTGCACAGATCAAGTTAAGATTACTACTGCTATCTTCAAACACGGCTATTCCGCGTTGCACATCTTCGGTTTGATGAGAGTGAACAAGAGCCCATGACAATCACATTATACACTCCTTCTTTATTCTTCAGATCTAGAATTTGTGGCTTCTCGAACCTCTCTTTCACATCCCTGCCATTAAAACAACATAAGAGTTTAGCTAATGAAGATAAAATAAGATACAAAGCTATCTGAACGACGCTGTGAGATTTAGTAAAGATTCACAGTGATGAATCTCCAACTTTCTAGTGCAAACATATCGATAATCAAGCTCACATGAAAAAGATTACCATAATCTCATTAACTTCTACAGTTCGAATGTTCGATCCAAAAAATATTTGATCGAGAACCGAGTAATCATCGGAAAGGAAAACCAGATTATAGATATCACCAAGAGAAAATCGAAAACAACATGAAAACAATTCTAATTTCTACAAAGCAGCTCGTACTTCCATTCTCTTCAAGCTCATTCTTCAGAAAAAATCATAACAGATGAAGGAAAGAAGAAACTTACAGCGATGACATCACCGTCTGACCATGGGATCTTATCGCTGCCGCTGAAGAAGGAACCGACGGAGTCAAAGAATTGTCCGATCTTAGCATCCATTGAAGCGATTTTAGATTCGTCTGAAGTTGGAGGCATCGAAGGTAGAGAAGAGAAGAGATTAATGTCTGGTAGCGATGCTACAATCACCATTGGGAACGATTTGAATCTTCGTGTTAATAAAAATATTACACAAAGATAATCCACCAGAGTTGTCGATGGAAACTGAGAGAGAGTGAGAATCGATATGCATTTTTCTTAGGGTTTAATTGAAGAGGAGGGAAAAATGAAAGTAAAAAGAGGGAAATTTGAGTAGAGTAGAGAGTGAGAGAAAACAAATTAGATTAGAAATTTTTAATAAGTGTTTTGTGTAAAAGCTAATTTTAGATTTCCGCTTTCTAAAACTCTATCATAGTATTAATTATGCGCTATTAAAAATGTTGGAAACTTTCGCGACGTCTATGATAGCACTCTAGTAATTCGTGCTATCGTGGAGTGCTATCAATACTACTTTTTCTTATAGTGATTCTTATGTTCTTCATGTTAAGCTTATGATTTATGCTTATTGATGTTTAGTTTTAGGTTTAAGATTATCTGGTGCATACTGATCTTCTATTTTATGCTTTTAATCTAGTTTTCGTTTTGATCTTCATCTTCAGGGTTTTCTTTCTATTTCATTTCACCAGGTTTTTCTGGGTTTATGTTCTTACTGTTCTGGATCATCACCTCATGATTTCTGATTTTCCAACTTTTTGATCATCAACTTCTCATATTCTGTTTTGTTTTTCCTAATGTTTTAAGAGTTGACTTTTGATCCTAATGGTTTGTTTAGAAGATATTTTTTCTGAGTTTCCTGATTTCATATTTGCCATGAGTAGTGAATAGTGACCCTAGTTTCGAAGGATGGGGTATACTGGTGTTGAACCCTTGGTTCTCCTAGATGCTTAAGTTTTATTGTCCATAGATCCCTTCTATTTCACTGGTCTTTATGCTTATTTCTCTTTGATCAATTGAAATTTTATATTAGACATTCCTGCACCCGAAAGGTGTCTGATGATATGTCTGAACAATGTGATTTCAGAGATTTACATACCTAGCACAATGAATTGGATGTTTGGGGGTGTTTATTGACTTTAGCAGATTGTTTCTTCATGTTTTCTAGGTAGTGTTCCGTTAACGGGAGTTAGGTATGAATATTGCTTAGTTTGACACCATTTTTCAAGGGATTGAATTTGGCTGTTTATGAATCTGATGTCTAAGTATTAACTCATTGTTTGAGGCATGTTAGACGTCTAGGTAGTTCAAGGGGGATCACCAGTCAACTACCCCCATTCTTAGGAACTGTTTTCCCTTGATTGCTTTTTATCCCCATTTTCTCTTCTGCTTTTATTTTACTTGCTGTGTATCCTTAGTCTTTTATTTATGCATGCTAGTACTTATTTCCTCTTTTACTTTCAGTTTGTTCTTTTCGTTTAGGAATTAGTAGTAAACCTCCCTTTTTCTTACTTGGCTTGAATCAATAGTTCTGATCATATCTAGAGTGGTTACTGATTACACCCATTTGGATTGATAACCTATTTACTATAATGGCTATGATAGTATATAGGGATTGACCGTAAAAATCTTACTATCAATTTGGCGTTGTTGCCAATTGGGTGTTTGTTTGTTACATTCTGGATTTTGGATCTATTGAGATCAATTTATTTTTCTATCTCCATTCTCACTTTGTTTTCTTTATTTTCAGATACTTCCAGCACTAACTCCAGTGTATGAACCTGAGAAACAAATGACCAACTGACTTACTACCTTCCGTTGATGAAATTCGTGCTCTTGAACGGGAGCACTCTCGGGCAAGACGAGAACTGGAACGAATTGCTCACTTACAAAGGTTGGATTTGCAAATGGAGAACAACAACAACAACATTCCTCCTGGTGGGCGATCTATTGGTGCTGGTGATGCACCAAACATCCACACCCAATGCCATGGGATTTTCCCACTAGCCGTGAACACCAACAACTTCGAATTCAAGCACAACTTGATTTCCATGGTTCAAGGGAACAAATTTCACGAACTGCCAATGGAGGATCCCCTGGACCATCTTGACGAGTTACAAAGATCAATGGTGTGAGTTAAGATGCATTGAAGTTACGTTTCTTTCCCTTCTCTTTGGGTGACAAAGCTCTCTAATGGGATAAATCACTTCCTCAAAACTCCATCACTTCCTGGAACGACTGCAAGCAGGCTTTTCTTGCCAAGTTCTTCTCAAACTCAAGAACGGCTAGACTTCGCAATGACATCTCTGATTTTGCATAGAAGAATGTTGAGACATTCTGTGAAGCTTGGGAGAGGTTCAAAGGGTACACGTTGCAATGCACACACCATGGATTCAACAAAGAATCCCTTCTTAGTATTCTCTATAGATGAGCTATCCCAATATCATAATGTTACTTGACATAACAAGCAATGGGAGTTTCCTGAACCAAGCTGTTGATGACAATTCAGAGCTAATGGAGAACTTAGCACAATCCGATGGGAACTACAATGAAGAATATGATCGAACTCCACGGGGTAGCAATGATTCTGATGAAAAACAAGGAGGGTCCTCAAAGCTTTGAATGTAAAGTTGGATAAGTTACTTCTTGGACATCAACATCGGTTCACTTCATAAGTGAAGAAGAGCAAGTTTAGATCTAAGGTGGGATGACTGCTCAACAAGAGGAGATTAGTTAAATTAAGAACTAGAGGGCTACAACAAGGGGTTCGTCAACTACAACAACTCCAACCTGTCCTACCATAGCAACAATATAGAAAACCCTCAATATCAAGTCTATCCACCTTAACAGCAACAACAAGCTAAACCCTTCATCAACTATGGTTAACAACAGAACCACGGTTTTGCACGTAGGCAACAAGCTCAGAATGGGTTCCAACGGCATCAACAAGGAAGATCACCTCCTGGTTTCACCTCTAACCAACCTCAAGCTTAACCTTCCAATATTGAAGTAATATTACAACAACTTCTCCATGGTCAGGCAAATAGTTCATTGGAAACATCTAACAAGTTTAGTGAACTCCACCATAAGATGAACTCCTCATTCAATGCCATCTATGCAAGGATTAAAGCTCTGAACTCCAGGGTTATTGATTTGGAAAATAAGTATGCTTCCACTTCTGTTTCTGCTCCTACCACAAGTGGCCAACTTCATGGCAAATCAATTCAAAACCCCAAGGAGTATGCATATGTCAATGCCATCTTCTTGGGGAATACCCATGACCTTTCTTCTAACACTTGCCCTACTCGCATCAGTGAGGACAATATAATTCAAGTTTGGGGGGGGGGATTTGAACTTAAATGGAGCTGGAACTACATATTCTGAAAAAATCGAATCGTTGACATGGAAAAAAGCAGGGTCAGTTGCCAGAGTCAAGCCTGTTCTTGGTGAAAAGCTATCTGTTTCAAAGGAGAAGGAAACACCTTTTGTTCCACCACCTTATATTCCAAAGTTGCCATTCCCATCAAGGTTCAAGGAGATAATGGTGAAATACCCAGAAATCTTTGAGAAATCCATGGAGGAGGGGGAAGCTCAAGGAGTATTGGTACCAAATGAAGAATGAAATGCCTTAATAGCGGATAAGCAAGAAGATCATGACTCATTCACTCTACGATGTTCACTAGGACCATTGACCTTCAACAAATGCCTATGCGATTTATGAGCTTCGATCAACTTGATGTCCTTATCTGTTGCCAAGAAGATGGGGTTTAGTGAGCATAAAGCTTCCATCATATCTCTGGCTGACAGATCCATCAGGAACCCTCATGGACTTTTGGAGAACTTGTCCATCAAGATTAGGAGTGTAGAGATACGCACAGACTTTGTGGTTTTGGATATGGACAAAGAGCCAACATATCCATTGATCTTGGGAAGACTATTCTTCACTACGGTTGGAAACATTAGGTTGAACATAGGGAATATGTTCGAAGATGATTTTCAACATTAAGGACAAAACAAAGAAACCCACAATCCAAGGTCAACTATTCTCTATCAATGAGATGAATGAAGACAATCATGAAGATGGGTACTCAAGCAGCGATTCATTAGAGTATGAGCTGATGAAGGAAACACACAAGGTTTCAGAGCATAAAAAAGCATTTGGGACTGTCAAAGAGTCAGATGCAAGAGTTTCTGCAAGATTAAAGGAAACTAGAAAACTGGGGATAACAACTAATGAGAGCAAACTGCTCATTTCAAGAGAAGTAGATTCTGAGCTCGAGCACCTGTTTGAGCATATTCCACCTCAGATACCTACTTCGGGAACGACCTATTCTGAAAACCATTTTGAGCCTCAAATCCCAATAATGGACCTCAAGAGCAATGACCAAGTTTTCCTGCTCAACCCAATGCTCGAGCACTATCTAGGGAATGTAAACCCAAAATGCCTCAGGAACTTCATAATCAAGGAGATTCTACCAGATGGAACAATCACACTTGTTGTGGTACCTGATAGGGGGTGGAACGTGAACAACCAAGTCAACCCAAACAATGATGGTAGGATAAGTCCGGGAAGAAATCCTAGTGAAGGAACCTCAGTTCTCCTTGGAGAATTGTCTCAGGGTTGCTAGAATTTGCAGGAAGTCAAGCTTAGTGACTTTAAACAAGCTTACTTGGGAGGAAGTCCCATGTCTATCCCTGTACATAGAGAATTTTAAATTCATGTTTGGTGTTTCTTTTGACGCATTTAAGTTTTTGTTTGGTTTTGGTGTTTTAGGTACCATTGATCATGCTGTGGAAACTTGGTATGGGAAAACAGGAAAGCAGAGTCAACTTGAGGAAGTCATAGGCAAACCCAACTTATGATTTGATCGAGTCCTAAGACAAACTTTTCAAATGAACTCGATCAGCCACCTTCTTCAACTCAACCTGAATATAGTACCACTCCAACCCCTTTTCGTTGTATATACCATATCATATTTTCTATTTGTTGTTGCGTTTTGGTTCTAAGCTCTTCTTTGAATTTTTATTACATAAGGGATTGTGTAATTTAAGTTTGGGAGAGGGGTTAGGAGGTATCTAATCATGTTTACTCTTTTTATTATTTCAATTTTTGCATCTAAGCATAGAAAAACCATAAAAATCTGGACATTTTTTTGAAAATCGTTTTCAAAAACAGAGTGATCATGTAGTTGCATTAGCTTGTTAGGACTGAGTTTAAGTTGTCTGCATTTGCAAAGGGAACTAAGACCTTGTAAATGTGCTACTTTCTTAGGTAGTATCAGTGCCCCAATTATTAGTTGTCTAATGCATTATGATTAAATATGAAGTAAGACTGCACCATACTTAGAATGTGAAATTGCATGATCCTTTCTTTTATGAAGCATGTTGTGATATGAAGTTTATCTCTACTTATTAGAACCTAAGATTGACATTTCTTTATCATGTTTATGTGCTGGATTTGAACTCATGGGTATCATATACATATTTGGATTATCTTCTACCGTTTCACCACTCTTGTTAATCCATAGACTCCCCACCCTTGAACCTTGCCTTCTTTTAAGCCACTTATCAATTAATGAGTGTTAGGAATTTTTATGGAATGAGCTTAGTAGAAAGTGTTAGGTTCTAACTGACAGGAATGAAATTTCATGTAGTTTTAGTCCACACTTTTGGACTAAATAGGACTAGGTGGGATTCAGTTCTTAGTATTGGGGTTGGGCTGAAAAGGGAAAACATTATGGGAATCTGGTAAAAGAAAGAGAAATGGTTGTAATTTCTTAGGGGAGGAACGAAAAAGAAAAGAAAACACAATAGTCTAGTAAAGAATTTGGGGGAAATGATATAAAAAACGTGGTTTGTGCAGAAACAGAAAAAGGAAATAATAAGAAAAAGGGGCAAAGACCCAAGAAGTTAGTGAAAAACGAAAAATATTGGAAACCATATGTACTAAAGTTAAGAAATCTCCAACCCTCTAGAAGTTGATAAGGAAAGAAACTTCTCCTAAGAATTGTTAAGGGAAAAATGAAAAAGGGAGAAATGCGAACCATTAAGATCACTTTGGGATTTAAAAGGGTAGAATTAGGGTCTCCTGCTGGGTTTAGAATTAGTAATTTTTTAGCTTTAGTGACTTTGGATAGATGAGATTTTGTTCTTGTATGCATCTAAGTGTTCTTACCTTTAGCATTCTGCTAAGGCTCATTCCCTTTCTGAGAGATTCCAGTTCTGAAAATATTAACCATTTCAAGAAGGAGTCATTTTTATCTCTTAACCAGTCCCTTGGCCAAATGAGTTCAATGAGTGTGCATGATTTGATCCATGGTTTTTGTTTAATGAATGTTAAAGGAGATAAATGGAATGCATTGTGGAGGTTGGAACTGATATGAAATTGAGCTTTGATGAGTATGACTAAAGTTTATAAGTAGGATGATATTGGTATGCATTCTAGAACTAGTAACATGGACACTGATATACCTCGTTTTATTAGCATATTTTGGTTATGAGTTCCCATTTTCAAACTTCTCTTCCAGCCTTCTTAATTACTTGCTTGAGGGCAAGTAAGTATTTAGTTTGGGGAAGTTGATGTCTCTAAATACATGTTTTACAAGGTCATTTACCATAATTTTAGGGTCATTTTGATGTCAACATGTTGCATTCATAGGACTTTCTTAGTAAATTTGCATTTTTAGGAAGTTATGCATCATCATTTTCATACATGTGTATTTTGGAGATATTTCAGGTATTTAAGGAGTCTTCGGAACATCATTGCCAATTTGGAAAAGGGGAACGAAATGCACAGTCTGGAACCAACTCAATATGAACCAGGACAATTCAAGTGATGAACTCGACCAGAACGTGTCTAGCTCGACCAGAACGTGTCCGGCTTGACCAGAATGTGTCCGGCTCGACCAGTACGTGTTCGGCTTGACTAGAACGTGCCTGGCTTAACCAGAACAAGTATGGATCGATCAGGACGTAATCGGTTTAACAAGAACGTAATCGGCTTGACCAGAACATGTCCGGTTTGACCAGAACATGTCCGACTTGACTCGGATGTGTCTGGCTCGACCATAACGTGTCTGGCTTGACTAGAACGTGTTTGACTCAACCGGAACATTTCCGGCTCGAACAGAACATGTCCGGCTCGACCAGAACCTAACCGGCTGGACCAGAACGTGTGCGGCTCGACCAGAACGTGTCCAACTCGACCAGAACATGTTTGGCTCGACTAGAACGATGCACCCTCGAGACAATCACCTTGATCCCGCCAACAGCCCAAACCAAGCTTCCTGAAGCCGTCTTGACCTTCTCGCCTTGACCATACCTGAAGCCGCCTTGACCGTGCGCTCTCCCCAACACCAAGTCCCGGCTGGATCAAAGCAAGTTTCAGAATGTTCCGGTTCGAGCCAAGACGATTCGATCGCGGATTAAGCAAAACCAGATTTTTAATAGTTTGTCTTTTAGTGGTTTAAGGTTTTCCTAAACCAAATGTAAGCACTAAAAACGCCTCCATTTGAGAGCTTTTCTTTTTTCCATTTTTAACTTTGTCTTAGGTTCCTTTTTCAGGTTTTTTTTCTATGTTTTTCCTTTTGAATGTTCTTGATGATCAAACCCAATATCCTTATGTTCTTCATGTTTTTTCTTATGATTTCTGCTTATTGATGTTTAGTTTGAGGTTTAAGCATATATGGTTCATATTGATCTTCTATTTTATGCTTTTAATCTAGTTTTCATTTTGATCTTCATCTTCATGGTTTTGTTTCTGTTTCAGTTCACCATGGTTTTTTCGGATTTATGTTCTTACTGTTCTTGATCAACCTCTCCTGATTTCTGATTTTCCAACTTTTTGATCATCAACTTCTGATTTTCTGTTTTGTTGTTCCTACTGTTTTTAAGAGTTGACTTTTGATCCTAATGTTTTGTTTAGAAGTTATATTTTCTGATTTTCCTGATTTCATAGTTGCTATGAGTAGTGAGTAGTACCCTGGTTTATGAGGATGGGATAGACTGGTGATGAACCCTTGGTTCTCCTAGATGCTTAAGTTTGATTTTCCATAGATCCCTTCTATTTCACTGGTCTTTATGCTTGTTTCTTTCTGATCAGTTGAAATATGATATTAGACATTTCTACACCCGAAAGATGTCTGATGAAATGTCTGAACAATGTGATTTTAGAGATTTACATACCTAGCCCAAGGATTGGATGTTTAGGGCGTTTATTGACTTTAGCATATTGTTTCTTCTTGCCTGCTAGGTAGTGGCCAGTTAACAGGAGTTAGGTATGGATATTGCTTAGTTTGAGATCATTTGTCAAGGGATTGAATTTGGTTGTTTATGACTATGCTGTCTAGGGATTAACTCATTGTTTGAGGTATGTTAGGCGTTTAGGTAGTTCAAGGGGGATCACCAGTCAACTACCCCAATCCCTAGGAATTGTTTTCCCTTGATTGCTTTTTACCTCATTTTATCTTCTGCTTTTATTTTACTTGTTGTTTATCCTTAGTTTTTTTTATTTATTTATGCATGCTAGTACTTATTTCGCTTTTACTTTCAGTTTGTTCTTTTCGTTTAGGAATTGTTAGTAAACCTCCCTTTTTCTTACTTGGCTTGAATCAATAGTTCTGATCATATCTTGAGTGGTTAATGATTACACCCATTTGGATTGATAACCTATTTACTACAATGACTATGATAGTATATAGGGATTGACCGTAAAATCTTCCTATCGACTTTCACCCTAGATCCAACAATTGGCGACACTGCTGGGGACCTATTTGAAAGGAAGTTACCGCATTCTAACTTACGACGCATTGAAGACATGGCAAACTTAGCTTAGAAAGATGACTTTTCCCAAGTTGAAGACGAGACCTAATGTCTCTGCGTTTTACGGGTTTTAGGAAGTCATTCTTCACCATTTTAGGTTCATTTAGATGTTAACATTGTGCATTAATAGGTCTTTATTTTTAGGAAATTCTGCATTAGCATTCGCATACACGCGCATTTTGGAGTTATTCCGGGTATTTTGGGAGTTTTCAGGACATTATGGAAAATTTGGAGAAGGAGAAGGAAATGCACAGACTGGAACCAACTCAATTTGAACCATGTTAATTCAAGTGCTGAACTTGACCGGGCCAAGTCTTCACTTTACCTGGAGATCGAGCCGACTCGATCACCCGGGTAAAATGGGCTTGATCACCCGAAGAACCCGACTAGATGACCCAGTTTGAGCCAGACTTAAAGATCAAGCTGAATCATTACATTTTTAATTGTTTTTTCTTTTAGTGGTTTTAGAGCTTTCCTAAACCACTATATAAACTCCTCGCCTCCATTTGAACCTAAGCTTTATTTTGTATCTTTCTCTTAGGTTTTTCTCTCTGTTTTTTTTCTTTGAATGTTTTTGATGATCAAACCCATAATCCTTATGAAATTCATGTTTTACTTATGATTTCTTCATTTTCATGCTTAGTTTAAGGTTTAAGATTATTTGGTACATATTTGATGTTCTATTTGTTGCTTTTAATCTTGTTTTCTGAGTTGATCATCATTTACGGGTTTTTCTCTTATTTCACTTGATCACCATTTTTAGGGTTTTTGTTGCTGATGTTCAAAATCACCATTGCTTTTCTGGGTTTATGTTCTTGCTGTTCTTATTGTTCTTAAGAGTTGAGTTTTAATCATAATGAATTGTTTAGTAGTTTTGTTTTATGAGTTTTCTGATTTCATAGTTATCATGTGTAGTGAGTAGTTTCCCAGGTTTCTAAGGATGGGGTAGATTAGTGATGAATCTTTGTTTCTCCTAGGTGTCTAAGCTTGATTGTTTATAAATTCCTTATGTTTCATTGTTCTTAATGCTTATTTCTTTCTTAAAGACTGAAATATGAAGTAAGGCATTATCGCACTCAATAGGTGTTTGATAAAATGCCTAAACAAGGTGATTTCAGAGATTTACATTCCCAACCCAAGAGATTGGTTTTATAGGGTGTTTATTGGCTTTAATAGGTTGTTTCTTCATGCCTTCTAGGTCATGTTCTGTTAACGAGTGTTAGGTCTGGATATTGCGTAGCTTGAGATCATCTGTCAAGAGATTGAATTTTGTTGTTTATGAATCTGTTGTCTAGGGATAGCTCTTGTTTAAGGTATGTTAGACACCTAGGTAGTTCAGGGAGGATCACTAGTCAATTATCCCCATCCTTAGGAACTATTTTCCCTGATTGAATTTTAGTATCATTTTCTTTTCAGTTCTTGGTTACTTGCAGTTTACTCTTTAGTTTTCATTTGTAGAATGAATGATAGCTTTATTGTGTTGTTTTATTTCAAGCATGGTTTGTTCATTTATAACTGTTAGTCAACAACCTCTTTTATTTACATGGCTTGAATTAGTAGACCCATTTGTTTCTAGAGTGGTAAATAGAATCCCCCATTTGGATTGACACCCTATATGCTACAATGACTATGATAGTGATTTAGGGAATTGACGTACTTTAAAACTATAAAAATCCTTCTATCAATTTGGCACCGTTGCCAATTAGGTGTTTGTTTGTTACATTATGCATTTTGGATCTATTGATATCAAGTTCTTTTTCTTACACACATTCTCACTTTGTTTTCTTTTCTTTCAGGTATTTACAGTACTAACTCCAGTGTATGAACTTGAGAAGCAGATGACCAACTGACTTACTTCCACTCGTTTACGACATTCATGCTCTTGAACGGGAACACTCTCGAGCTAGAAGGGAACATGTTTGGATCATCTGAGAAGGTTGGATTTGCAAATGGATAACAACAACAATGTTCCTCATGGTGGGCGATCTATTGGTGCTGGTGATGCACCAAACATACACACTCCACGCCATGGGATTTCTCCACCAGTTGTGAACAACAACAATTTTGAAATCAAGCACAGCTTGATACCAGTGGTTCAGGCGAACAAGTTTCACTGGCTACCAATTGAGGACCCCCTGGATCACCTTGACGAATTTGACAGACTCTGTAGTCTTACCTGGATAAATGGATTAAGTGAGGACGTTTTCAAAATCCGCCTTTTCCCATTCTCTTTGGGTGATAAAGTACACCAATGGGAGAAAGCTCTACCTCAGAATTCCATCACCTCATGGAATGATTGCAAGAAGACTTTGTTTTGTGAAATTCTTCTCTACATCACGGATAGCAAGGTTGAGGAATGATATCACTGGTTTTGCGCAACGAAATGCTAAGAAATTCTGCAAAGCATAGGAAAGGTTCAAGTGGTACACCCTGTAGTGTCCCCATCATGGTTTCAGTAAGGAGTCACTCCTTAATACTCTCTACAGAGGAACATGATAACATGATTTTTTCAGTGATGAGTTCCCATTACACATGCGTTGTAGTATAGATGGGTGCCAATCCAAATGCGTGTGATGCTAACAGTCAAGATTGCAATGGCTCTTTTAAGTCAAGCTAACAATGAAAATGGGGTTGCTAACAAGTCCTAAGTGAAGAGAAAATTCATAAAACTAAAAACAGAAACAAAAGCAAACATGCATAAGCCAATAAAAAGGGTAAAAGGCAAAATAAGTAAAAACATAGGAAATGTAAGAGAGTGAAAAGATGCAATCGAAGAAAGGGTCCCTAAGGATGGGGTAATTGGGCAGTGTTCCTCCTCAAACTACCTAAGTGTCTAACATACCTCATACAATGAGCGAATCCCTAGGCGATAGAAATCAAATTAGATGACAACCAGACCTAACTCTCGTTAGCGGAAGTACACCTAACATGCATTATGAACCATCTAGCTAAGCCAATAAGACTCCCAAAAAACTAATTCCTCAGGCTGAGATGCATATCCTAAGCATCTAATTCCTTAGAAGGGGACGCAAATATCTGAAATGAACTAGATCAAGTCACTCCAACTGAATCACTTTTTGAGTGTTGAAGCGCCTAAGATCAGATCTCACCGGGTCAGGTTGAAATGTCAGCGTTAATTGAAATTAAACAAAAGGGATCTATTAAACAATAAAGCTTAGACACCTAGGAGGAACAAGGAAACAACACCACCATATCCCATCCTCAAGGAACCAAGGTCACTACTCACAGAGCATATGAGATGCAAAATCAGAAGAAGATGAAAACTTAGCTACTAAAGAAAACATTTTAGACCAAAGGTGAACAACTAAAAACATACTTTTCTAAAACCTTAAAACAGAAGAAAAGATAAAACATAACAAGTATGTAGAAAATGAAGATCTAAAACATCAAGAACATCAACCCAGAAAGTAAGAACATCAATGGAACAGTAACAAAACAGAGGAAAATGATCAAAATTGAAAACAAAAGATTAAAAGCTTAATAAATTAAATCAATATGTACCAGATATATCACAACCCTAAACTATGCAGGAAAGTAAGGGAAAACAGAAGATTAACATAAAACTTCAAAAGAAATATGGGTTTAACATGAAGAACACTAAGAACAAAAGAGAGAAAACATTAAACCTAAGACAGAACCTAAAATGGCAAAAATTAAAGACTGCCCCCAAATGGAGGCATTTTAGGGCTTTATATAATGTTTAGGAAAACCCCTAAAACACATAAAAGACAAAATACAATCATTAGACTGGGTCTTGGGTCAGGTCCATCCTGATTCGAGTTGGTCGGGTCGGAGCATGTTTGGCTCAAGCTGAGAAATGCTTGTGATCAAGCTATGTAAAAATGGTGCAGAGACGAGACGAGACGAGATTTGGCTCAATCGTCGGATCGAGCATAAGTTGGTCTGGCTCGATCATGAGATCAAACCAAAGGTGGAGGTGTTGCGGTCGAGGCGAGAGAGAGATGACCGAGGTGGAATAGAGGTGGCTCGATCATGAGATCGAGCCAAAGGTCAAGGCGTGAAGTGCATTCTTGATCGAGGTGGCCGAGAGAGCTTCAGGAGTGATCGAGCCAAAGGAGATGTGGCTCGATCACGAGATCAAGCCATATGTGGAGATGGACGAGAGAGAGATCAAGCAAGAAGGTTGCATGGATCAAGGGAAAGTAGATGTGGCTCCATCACGAGATCAAGCCAAGGATCAAGATGACTAAGAAAGAGAGATCGAGCCGTGTAAGAGTGGCTCGATCATGAGATCAATCTGGTCCTTCTGCTGGTTCCGTTCCATGCATTTTCCGTTCCTATTCTGAATTCTCACAAATCATCCTTGTAACTCCTGAAAGTCTTGAAAAATATCCAAAATGCATGCATATGCAAATGTTAATGCAAAAATCCCTAAAAATCACAAATTCCAATAATAACTATAAATGCAACATATGAACACCTATAGACCTAAAAATTGATGCTAAATGACTTCTAAAAACCATGAAAATACATAGACATCAAGTCCCCCAAACTAAATCATTGCTTTCCCTCAAGCAAGTAATTCAGAAGTTTGGGTGAGAGGTTTGTAAGTGTGAACTTAGAACCAAAACATGCTGCTAACATATGTAATATAAATGTCCTGGTTACTAGTTCTAGAATGCAGTCCTATGCTCGTCCTACTTAAAAACCTTAGCCATACTCATCACAGTTTATCACATACCAGTTCTAACTTCCACAATGCTTTTAAATTTGTTTGCCCCTTTAACATTCATTAATCAGGAACTATGGATCAAGTCATGTGCGTTCAATGAACTCATTTGGTCAAGGACATGTTAAAGAGTAAAGATGACCCCTTTATGCAATGGTTAATGATTCAGAATAAGGGTTCTATCAAAAGGAAATGAGCTTTAGAAGAAGGCTACAGGTAGGAACAATTAGATGCATACAGAAATAGAACCCCATCTACCCAATGCTAATGAAACCTAAGTTTCCTGATTCTACCTAGTGGGAGGTCATAAATCTACCCTTTTGAAACTCGAAGTGATCTTACTCATTCACATTTTCCTTTTTTCATCTTTTCTTTAGTTACACTTATGCCTTTTGACCTTTTTCTTTTACACTATCCTTTTGGGTTTTACCCTTTTCAGTTTATTGTCATATACTTTTCTTAATCTGCGCAAGCCATACTTCTTTTTCATACCATTGTTCCCCCCAAACTTTCTACTAGCATATTCTGATTCTTTTTTTCATTCCTCTTCTAAGATTCTTACTTTACCCTTCCTTTTTACCAGCTACCAATACCCTTTTATTCATTTCCACCCAAACCAACATCCAAAATTAATTCCCACCTAGTCCTATCTAGTTCAAAAAGTTTAGACTAGAACTACATGAGATCCTATTCCTGTCAGTTCGAACCTAACACGTTCCACCAAGCTCATTCCATAAAAGACCTGCCACTTAGTAGTAAATTCATGGCTTGAAAGAAGGCAAGGTTCAAGGGTGGGGATTCTACTTTGGTTAACCCAAATATGTATATACTATCCATGAGTTCATATTCAACACACAAACATGATAATTATACATTCAAATTCAAGTTATAATAGATAGGAGCAAACTTCAAATCACAACATGCTTCAGGAGATAAATGATCATGCAAATTCATATTCCAAGCAAGGTGCAGTTTTACTTCAGACAAGTTCAAGATGCATTAGACAACTAATAACCAGTGCACTTACATTTTCTGAGTAAACAACATATTTACAAGGTTACATCTTCCTAGTTCCCTATGCAAATGCAAATGAACAACCTATAAGTCTAACATCCTAGATGCAACTATATGAACACTCTATTTTTGAAGGATAATTTTTGAAAAAATTTCAAAGTTTTTATGTTTTTTACATGCTATAGATGCTATGTAAATGCTATGCAAAGGTGGAGACAAAGGAACAAACATAGAAATTTCATTAGTTATAATCCCATGGATCCTCCCTCAAACTCAAATTCCACAGTCTCTGTGTAAACCGAATTTAGAATTGGACTCAGGGGTTGGACAGATAGCGAAAAACACAAAAATACTTAATGCACAAAAACAATCAGATCCAGCCAACAGAAATAGCAAACAGAAATCAATGCACATTGGGCGGATTATACAATGCAGATTGGGATGGGGATGGACCTCAAAAAGGCATGGACAATTCAAAAGAGAGGTATTCACTCATCATTTCTGTGAAGTATCCCTGATGAGCACCTGGTGCTTCTTGCTGCTGCAGTTGTTGAAGTTCTTGTTGTTGTTGGATGGTGCGTTAGCGGGTTGATCCACAGTTTTCTCTTTCAAAGTGGTGCATCTTCCTCCTCTGCATTGTTACAGGTTCTACAGAGGAGTGACGGTGAGGTTGCTCAACTCGTGGTTGCCTTGGACTTAGGGTGATGGATTGACTTATCTCTAAGGTTTCAGGGGAGCTTTGCATCTTTGAGGTGGTGGCCTTGTTTAGCTTTAGGGTAAGCTTTGTAATCTGAGTGGTCATCTCTTTGAACTTCCTACTGAAGTAGCTGTCTTGGAACTTGTTCCACTTCTGGAGCTTCCCGATGTTCTTGTGAGCTGTTGCTAAGCTCTTCCCCTGCTAGGTAGTCGGGGATTCTTCTAAGTGATAGCATTAAGGCTCATTCAGCTCTTGATCATTTGGGACATCCATCCTCCCAGGTATTGCTTCATCAGCTACTTCTTCTGCTTCCCTTTTCTCGAAATATAGCAGAACCTCAGCGCTTTGTTGGAAATCAATATTATCACCTTTTTCTGATTGTGGTGACTTGGACGTTGGGGAGTGAAAAGAGATGACCAATCAAAGATGTCTGGGTATTTCGCTATGATCTCTTTCTTGAAACGTGATGGGAATGGAAATCTTGGAACATAAGGTGGTGGATCATAAGGCGTTGCATTCTTCTCTCAAGTAGATAATTTATTAACAAGAACAGGTTCTTCATAATCCATATTTGCAACTACGTTTGAACTCAAATCCCCCCAACTTGAATCACACTGTCCTCAGTGCAAACAATAGTGGAAATTGGAGGAGGAATGTCTGTGGTATCCCTGAGATAGATGGCATTGACATGAGCATATTCCTTTGGGCATAGACTTTCCTGGAAGTTGACCGTTTGTAGAAGCATAAGTGGATGCTGTCTTGTGTTGAATTTCAGCAAATTTCTTCGATGTCTCCATGGCAATATTGGCTTGGCCTTGAAGAAGCTGTTGTAACATAGCTTTGATGTTGAAAGTTTGAGCTTGAGGTTGGTTAGATGTGAAACCAGGAGGTGCACTAGTAGGTTGCTGTTGTTGTTGCTGAAAACCATTTTATTGTTGTTGCTTTGGGAAGAAACCACGATTCTGATTGTAGTTGATGAATGGTTGAACGTTCTTCTGTGGTGGCGGTGGATACACTTGGTCCTATGGGTTAGCGACGTTTTTGATTCTGTAAGAAAAACATAGGAAATGTAAGAGAGTGAAAAGATGCAATCAAAGAAAGGGTCCCTAAGGATGGGGTAATTGGGTAGTGTTCCTCCTCAAACTCCCTAAGTGTCTAACATACCTCCTACAATGAGCTAATCCCAAGGCGATAGAATCACAAGCAATAAAATCCAATCCCTTGGCAAATGAAATCAAACTAGATGACAACGAGACCTAACTCCAGTTAGCGGAAGTACACCTAACATGCATTATGAACCATCTACCTTAGCCAATAAGCCTGCCAAACAACTAATTCCTTAGGCTGAGATGCATATCCTAAGCATCTAATTCCTTAGAAGGGGACGCTAATCTTTGAAATCAACTAGATCGGGTCGCTCCAATTGAATCACTTTTCGGGTGTTGAAGTGCCTAAGATCAGATCTCACCAGGTCAGGTTGAAATGTCAGCAGTAAGTGCTATGAAACAGAAGGGATCTATTAAACCATAAAGCTTAGACACCTAGGAGGAACAACAAAACAACACCATCCTATCCCATCCTCAAGGAACCTAGGTCACTACTCACAGAGCATATGTGATGCAAAATCAGAAGAAGATGAAAGCATAGCTACTAAAGAAAACATTTTAGATCAAAGGTCAACAACTAAAAACATGATTTTCTAAAACCCTAAAACAGAAGAAAAGATAAAGCAGAACAAGTATGCATAAGATGAAGATCTAAAACATCAAGAACATACCCACAAAGCAAGAACATCAATGGAACGATAACAAAACAGAGGAAAATGTCAAAACTAAAACAGAAGATTAAAAACTTAAAAACTTAAATCAGTATGCACCAGATAGATCACAACCCTAAACTATGAAGGAAAGTAAGGGAAAACAGAAGATTAACATAAAACTTCAAAAGAAATTTGGGTTTGACATGAAGAACACTAAGAACAAAAGAGAAAAAACATTAAACCTAAGACAAAACCTAAAATGGAAAAAAATAAAGACTTCCCCCAAATGAAGGCGTTTTAGGGCTTTATATAATGTTTAGAAAAAGCCTTAAAACGTATAAAATACAAAATACAATCATTAGACTGGGTCTTGGGTTAGGTCCATCCTGATTCGAGTTGGTCGGGTCGGAGCATGTTTGGTCGGAGCATGTAAAAATGGTAGAGAGACGAGACGAAATGCTCTATCATGATATCGAGCCAAAGGTTGAGGCATGAAGTGCATGCTTGGTCGAGGTGGCCAAGAGAGCTTCGGGTGTGATCGAGCCAAAGGTGGAGGTGGCCGAGAGAGAAATCGATCCAAAAGGTTGTGTGGATCGAGCCAAAGTAGATGTGGCTCGATCTAAAGTAGATAGAGCCAAAGTAGATGTGTCTCGATCACGAGATCGAGCCAAGGATCAAGATGGTAGAGAGATAGAGAGAGAGAGAGAGATCGAGCCGTGTAGGAGTGGCTTGATCATAAGATCGATTTGGTCCTTGTGCTAAATCGAGCCAAAGAAGTTGCGGTGATTGAGCCGGGCCTTTGTGCTCGTTTCGTTGCACGTATTTTCTGTTCCTTTTCTGAATTCTCACAAAACATCCTGAAAACTCCTGAAAGTCCTGAAAAATCTCCAAAATGCATGCATATGCAAATGCTAATGCAAAAATCTCTAAAAATCACAAATTGGCCAATAATAACTATAAATGCAATATATGAACACCTAAAGACCTAAAAATTGATGCTAAATGACTTCTAAAAACCCTGAAAATACAAAGACATCAGAACACTGTCCAAGATCAGGATGCTCCTCGACACAACTAACAATGGGAATTTTTTAAACAAGAACGCCGTAGAAGGATGGGAACTTGTTGAAGACTATGATAGGACTCCCCGGGGTAGCAATGATTCTGATGACAAGACTCGGCGGGACATAAAGGCTCTGAATGACAAACTGGATAAGCTCCTTATTGGACAACAACAACATGTTCACTTCATCAGTAAGGAAGAGCAGGTTCAGCTCCAAGCTGGGGAGACTGACCACAATGAGGAGGTTAGCTATATTTAGAATCAGGGTGGATATAACAAGGGTTTCATTAACTACTGGAATAACCTTGGTCTCATACCATAGTAACAACGTAGCCAACCCTCAAGATCAAGTTTATCCCCTACAATTGCATAAAAATACCCAGTCATTCATCAATTACGCTTAGAATCATGGTTTTGTTCCTAAGCAACAACCACATGGTGGTTTTCAGCAGCACCAACAAGTTAGTGCTCCTCCTAGTTTCACCCCTAAGCAAACTCAAGCTCCACCTTCCAACATTGAGGCAATGCTGCAACAAATACTCCAAAGTCAAGCTGCTGGCGCTATGGACACTTCGAAGAAATTTTCTAAATTTAAGACGCAAATGGACTGTTCCTACAATGAGCTCAATCAGAAGTTTGACACCTTATCCTCTAAGGTACGATATTTGGAAAGCATGAGCGCCTCGTATTCTTCTCCGAAAACCACTACTCAACTTCGTGGAAAATCTATTCAAAATCCTAAGGACTTTGCTCATGTTAATGCAATCACATTGCAGAGTGGAAAAGAGTTACCACGAGTTCTGGTTCTTGACACCGAGGACAGTGTCCATCAAGTTGGGAAGGAATTGAACCTAACTGAAGCTGAAACCAAAAAACCTGCAAAAATTTATTCTCAGAAGCTATCAGAGCCGCCATCAGTTGCCAAAGTCATCCCAAATTCAGTTGAAAAACCATCTGATACTCAGAAGAAGGACACCTTTCGTGCCACCACCATATGTTTCGCGATTGCCATTTCCTTCTAGATTCAAGAAGGAGATCATGGAGAAATATAAGGGAGTTTTTGAGAAATATATGAAAGACACTTAAATTAAGGTACCACTTCTTGATGCAATAACTCTAATGCCTCTGTACAAGAAGTTTCTGAAGGATGCTATCACCAAGAGAGGCAAGGAAATTTAGGGAATGGTTGTTTAAAGTGAAGAATGCAGTGAAATTATCACAAGAACCACAACCCAAAGAAGATATAAGATCCAGGATCATTTACCTTAGCCTGTTCACTAAGTCCATTATCATTCGATAAGTGACTGTTCGACCTAGGAGCATCGATCAGTCTCATGCCTTTATCAGTTGCTAGGAAGTTAGGATTCATCAATTTTAAATCCTACAATATCTCTCTGGTACTTGCGGATAGATCAGTAAGAATTCCACATGGAGTTCTTGAAGACTTTGCTGTGAAGGTTGGAGTAGCAGAGATTCCAACTAATTTTGTGGTTTTAGAGATGAGTGAGGAGCCTAAAGATCCTCTGATTCTGGGTAGACCATTCTTGGCAACTGCTGGAGCTGTTATTGATGTCCAGAAAGGGAAGATTAGCTAAATATGGGTAAAGATCTGAAGATGGCCTTTGACATTCAAGAAGTAATGAAGCAACCAACTATAGAAGGAGAAATTTTCTACATAGAAGAGATGGATCAACTTGATGATGAATTTTTGGAAGATATGAATGAGGAAGATTATCTTTAGACCACCGTGACAAAGAATGGGGATAACGGGTATCTACACAATGAATCTCTAGTTTACGAGATGATATTGGACTCACATAAGCCATTGGAGTTTTAAGAACCATTTGAAGATTTCCAAGGTTCAGAAAGACAGGTTTTCTCGGCTAGTAGCGAGATTGGCTTGAAACAGAAACCAAGTCAGTCGCACCCATGCACATACATATTCTACATCCTCAGAAGACTGGTCTGAGCTCAAGGCACCATATGTAGACTTGAAACCACTTCCAAAAGGGATAAGGTACGCTTTTCTTGGACCAAATTCCACATACCTTGTCATAGTAAACGATGAACTTAATGATGATGAGTTGCATTTGCTGTTGACTGAATTGAGGAAATTTAGGAAAGCTATACGGTATTCATCAGATGACATCAATGGAATATCATCTAGTTTATACACTCATAGATTCAATATTGAAAATGAATCTTACTCTAGCATCAAACCCCAAAGAAGACTAAATCCTAATTTGAAAGAAGTGGTGAAAAAGGAAATTCTTAAGTTTTTGGATGCTGGTGTTATCTACCCTATCTCAGATAGTACTTGGATATTACCAGTTCATTGTGTTCCTAAAAAGGGAGGAATTACTATAGTAAAAAACGATAGGGATGAATTAGTACTAACACGAACCATCACTTGACATGGAATGTGCATTGATTATAGGAAATTGAATGCTGCATCTAGGAAAGATCACTTCTCATTACCCTTGATTGACCACATGTTAGAACGGCTAGCGAATCACCCTTACTACTATTTTCTTGATGGGTATAGTGAATTTTTCCGAATCCCTATCCACCCTCAAGATTAGGAAAAACCACCTTCACATGCCCTTACGGGACTTTTGCATATAGAAGGATACCGTTTGGTCTTTGCAATGCACCTGCCGTATTTGAATGGTGCATGACTTCAATCTTTTCAGATTTAATCGAGGAGATGGTAGAGGTGTTCATGGAATATTTCTCTGTGTACGACTCTTCTTTCTCCTCCTATTTGTTAAATTTGTGCAAGGTACTCACTAGGTGCGAGGAAACATGCTTAGTTCTGAACTGGGAGAAGTGCCATTTCATGGTAAGGGAATGAATTTGTTGGTGTCAAAACCCCCTCAGCAAGATTTCGTCTTATTTATGAAGTTACGATGTGCTTATTACACAATGACCCAAGAGGATTCATTGAGAAGATATTATGCCTGAGGAAGAGTAGAGAACACCTGAGTACTCAGTATTCACTGAGATGCAGGTGGATGTGAACTCAAGTCATAATTGCTCCTAGATTCCTGGGGAATATGCTGAGGTCGCAAGTCGTGAAAGTTCAAGCTAAGCGAGAATATTGGAACCAACCGAGAAGTCCAGAAGACACAGCGGGAATATCTAAACTGACTAAGGTATCCAGAACACAGCTGGAATATTGGAACTGACCGAGGTATCCGAAACGCAGCGGGAATTTTGGAGCTGCTACCTGAGATATCCAAAAACCTAGCAGGAATGGGAAAAAGGGAGCAATATAAATATAGAGAGATGTAAAAAGCGAAGGGGATGATTCTTGGGGAGATTAGAACTACTTTAAAAACTAAGATTTAGGAATCGACTAGTTGTTTTGTATTCACATATTTGAGATCAATAAAATCTACTTTTCTATCTTTCTATATGAGTTTGTGTTGCGTCTTTTTCCTAATTTTGACAAGAACAACGAGTTCCTCATTGAGATAACTTGATAAAAATTCATTGTGGATTTTAGCAACCACAAATTGGAGCCGACTGTGGGGAGTTAAGAGTTCTTTAACACAG
This sequence comes from Iberis pinnata, assembly GCA_900406425.1. Classification (NCBI taxonomy): domain Eukaryota; kingdom Viridiplantae; phylum Streptophyta; class Magnoliopsida; order Brassicales; family Brassicaceae; genus Iberis; species Iberis pinnata. Next base: position 32,155 of record OVBE01000348.1, read on the forward strand.
AAAGGAAAATCGCAGGCAAATCCGACTCCACCATGATCCAAAGCGCATCAACACCACCTGAAGGATATGCCAGCACGATCCAGACACTCCGCCAAAACATGGAATTCATTCCGAGAAGCTGAAAAAGCAAGACGCCCTGAACCAATCCCTTCTCGATTAACTCAAAAAAATGGTGAAATAATCTGTAGATCAAAACACGGCGATCACTCAGCGCCTTGACCGAGCGATCTCAACCCACCGACGATCGCTCTGTCTAGCGCGACGATACCCTACCACTGGAAAAAACTCCAACAGACTATCATACACTTTGACGCCTAGCTTAACCACAATTGACGAGCAACACTCAGACGCTATGGATGTTCAACCTAATCATGATCCCTAGGTGGAAAAACTACATCAAGCGGTAAATCAGCCCCAGGTGGATGCAGATCCATTGAACCAGACTGAACACATCGTGAATCCCAAAATCAACACCGGACAGACCGACTCGGCTGGCTCTGAGGAATACGAGGACTACTATCAGTACTCGCATCGAACAATTAATCAATCTCAACCCTCATGTGAAGATATCCAAGAGATAAAAAATTATCTCGAAAAAGTCGTTCGCCGAATGAATTCTAAGGTCCACCAAGCAACCAACTCGGTGCCTGAACTAGACAGACTTATAGAAGAGACATTGTGAAGTCCATATGCCCCATATATCAGAGACACCAAAGTGCGGAACCCTGGGAAAATCAAGATCCCTTTTTACGAAGGAAAAACAGACCCCAGCGCGTACTTGACAGCCTTCCGCATAGCGGTTCATCGGGCACAATTCGGCGAGCATGAAAGAGATGCATGCTACTGCTAACTCTTTAGGGAGCATCTCCAAGGACAAGCACTCAGGTGGTTTTCTAGACTACCTGAGGGCTCGGTCCATAACTTTAACCAAATGAGTTTAATTTTCCTTAAACATTACTCAATCTACATTGAAAGAGATATGTCTGATGCCGACATGTGAAGAATGACCCAGGGACGTAACGAACCCCTCAAGAAATCCATTGACCAATTCAAAGAAGTCATATCCCGAGTGGTAGTCACAGATAGCACCGCTATTGCCGCCCTGAAAAATGCCGTCTGGGGCGAATCTGAATTCCGAAAAGACTTGATCCTAAATGTCCCAACAACCATTGACGATGTTCTCCATAGAGGGAAGATCTTCGTCCATATAGAAGAAGACCTACTCGAAATGCGCAAGAGGGGTATAGAAAAGCAACCTGTATACCCATGGAACGCTCAGCACGTCAAAGAATTCCACAGCTGGAAAAATATTTTGTTTTTCTTCTTGCTATTTCAGTAGAACTTAATTGTAACTTTCGAAAATGAACTACGGTCGGGCTTCATCCCCGCACTAGAGCCTTCTTCTACCTTAGTCATAAATTCTTCTAAAAAAATGGGGGAGATGTATCCGGACCTTCATTCGGCCTCAACCCTCCACTACCTTAGTACAAAAGTTTTCAAAAAAATGGGGGAGATGTATCTGGACCTTCATTCCGCCTCAACCCTCCGCTACTTCAGTACAAAATTTTTCTAAAAAAATGGGGGAGATTAATTTGGCACTTCATCCCGCCTCAGCCCTCTGCTACCTAAGCAAAATATTTTTCTAATAAAATGGGGGAGATGTATATGGCCTTTCATTCCGCCTCATCCATTCGCTACCCCAGTCCAATTTTTTCAAAAATGGGGGAGATGTATTCGTCCTTCGCACTCTGACCCAGCCCGCCCATCCACTCCTTATAAATTTTTCTCAAAAATGAGGGAGATGTATTCGTCCTTCGCACTCTGACCCAGCCCGCTCATACCAGGGGCTCCTCCAACAACAAACAACAAGATGCCGACCTTGGAGATACCAACATAAGCACCAGCCCGTACAAATTTATTGTTTTCGCCGATCTTCTTTACCATTACTCAAGGAAAAATCGAGGGGAGAACACTACACCGTATCCAACACGTCGAAAAAACGGTAAACGATCTAAAAACCTAACTTTATTCTAATTTATTTTCTCTACAATACGAACATAACAATAAAACACATAACGCATTGTATGACCTGGCCAGTCATAAAATACATCGCACAACCCCTAGTGGGTATTAGTCTGAGCAACCCTCAGAAAGGTATAAGCGCTTAAGTCGATCCCCGTCTCGCAGCAATGCATTAAAACTTGTGACAAACATCTTTAACGATTGAAACATATATCATTAGTTTAACATTCGATCTCTGGAATAAGCATGTCACTATATGACAATAAACTTGATGTCAAATATGCGTGTCTTTGCTAAGTAAGCATCTAAGGTAACACTTAAGGAAACATGATAACACCTAAGTAAAGCTCAAAGGCGACTCAGCCCAAAAGAAACATATGCAAGCAACATGCGAAGGTAAATGCACATTTCAAATCTAACTAGATTGAAAACAAACCATTCAAACGATTCAAAGAAGGTCAAAGTTCAAGCATCCAACCTAAGTAAAGGTTCAGGTAAAAGCCAACTCAAGCAACTATATTTCGAGACAACACAACATAAAGAAACAAAGAAAAATGAGTATAGGGGAAGAAAACCCCATATGGTCATCTATTGCGTCCTTGTACTTCTGAGCATTTTTAGAGGCTTCTGTTGCACCAATAAACCCCGTCTGAGCAACTATCTCCAAGGCTTTATCTGGCGCAGCCCCAACATTCACTTCACCCTCTTCAACCACAGCAACCTTCACAACCTCTGCACCAAAATCTTTTCAGTTTCAACATTAATAGCTTCCACCTCAAACAGAACCAAAGATAGGTAAGTTAGTACCAGAGGGACTAGTGACATCCACAAGACTCAGTCCTGATGGATGAACATAACCACCAATCCGAAATCTTGAGGAGAAATCACCATCCACATACTTGAAGGTCACCCAACTCGCTAAACTCGCTGGAAGACCTGGGGGCTAATCTGTTGGTGTCAAAACCCCCTCACCAATATTTTGTCTTATTTATGAAGTTACGATGTGCTTAGTAACCAATGACCCAGTAAGATTCATCAAGAAGATATTCTACCTGAGGAAGAGTAGAGAACACCTGAGTACTCAGTATTCATTGAGACGCAGGTGGACATGAATTCAAGTCATAACTCCTCTGAGATTCCTGGGGAATATGCTGAGGTCGCAAGTCGTGAAAGTTCAAGCTGAGCGAGAATATCGGAACCGGCCGAGAAGTCCAGAAGATGCATCGGGAATATCAAAACTGACTGATGTATTTGGAACGCAGCGGGAATATTAGAACTGACCAAGGTATCCGAAATGCAATGGAATTTTGGAGCTGCTACCTGAGATATCCGAAAACCTAGCTGGAATGGGAAAAAGGGAGCAATATAAATATAGAGAGATGTAAAAAACGAAGGGGATGAGTCTTGAGGAGATTATAACTACTTTAAAAACTAATATTTAGCTATCGACTAGTTATTTGTATTTACATATTTGAGATCAATAAAATCTACTTTTCTATTTTTCTATATGAGTTTGTGTTGCGTCTTTTTCCTAATTTTGACAAGAACAACGAATTCCTCATTGAGATAACTTGATAAAAAATTCATTGTTAGTCTTAGCATCCACAAAATTGTATTAGGGCACAAGATCTCCTAGAAAGGAATATAGGTGGACAAAGCGAAGGTTGAAGTTATGATGTAACTACAACTTAAGGACATTCAAAGTTGTCAGTAGTTTTCAAGGGCATGCAGGGTTTTATAGAAGATTTATCAAGGATTTTTCGAAAATAGCTAGGCCTATGACAAGGCTACTGTGCAAGGACACTGAGTTCGACTTCGCCTCTTAATGTTTGAAGGCCTTCCACCACATCAAGGAAGCCTTGGTATCTGCCCCAATAGTCCAAGCTCCAAACTGGGATTACCCATTTGAGATCATGTGTGACGCATCTAACTATGCATTTGGATCAACTTTGGGGCGGAGAATAGATAAGAAGGTGCATGTAATATACTATGCCAATAGAACCATGGATGATGCTCAAGAAAAGTATGCCACAACAGAGAAGGAGTTGCTAGCCGTTTTTTTCGCATTTGAAAAATTCAGAAGCTACTTGGTCGGTTCAAAGGTTATAGTCTACACGGATCATGCATCATTAAGGTATATCTATGCGAAGAAAGACACTAAACCAAGGTTGTTGAGATGGATCCTATTAGTGCAAGAATTCGACATGAGATAGTAGACAAGAAAGGGATTGAAAGTGGAGTACCAGATCAGTTGTCCAGAATGAGGATTGATGATTCAGTTCCAATCAATGACTCTATGCATGAGGATCAACTCATGATGATCTATACATGTGCATTTGTAGCAGCAGAAGTAGTAACCACAAAAGCAGCACCTTGGTATGTAGATTTGGTTAACTTCAAGGTTTGTGGAACAATACCTGAATACTTTGATGTTTATCAGAAGAAGAAGTTTCATGTTAGATGTGAATCATAACTATTGGGATGACCATTTTCTCTACAAGAAGGGTCCGGATGGATTATTCAGAAGATGCATAGCTGAAGATGAAGTAAAAGGAGTTTGGAACACTGTCATGGTTCTACCTATGGAGGACTTTTTGCAACATTTAAGACTGTTCAGAAGATCTTGCAAGTTGGTCTCTGGTGGCCAACCATGTTTAAGGACACACATGGTTTCATCTCTAAGTGTGATCATTGTCAAAGAGCAGGTAATATTGGAAAGAGGAATGAGATGCCTCATGATCCAATTATGGAAGTTGAAGTGTTTGATGTTTGGGGTATCGATTTCATGGGACTATTCAATCTCCCATCTTTTGGGAACAACTACATTCTGGTGGCTGTTGATTATGTCTCTAAATGGGTTGAGGCAGTTGCATGTTCAACCAATGATGCAAAGGTGGTTCTGAAATTTTTCAAGAGTGTGGTCTTTCCTAGATTTGGTATACTAAGAGTGGTCATAAGTGATGGTGGCTCCCATTTCATCATTAAGGTGTTTGAGAATCTGTTGAAAAAGTATGGGGCGAAGCACAAGGTGGCGACACCTTATCATCCCCAAACCAATGGAAAAGTTGAAGTTTCCAACAAAAAAATTAAAGCTATTCTGCCGAAGGTTGTGGGAACTTCAAGAAGAGACTGGCCAACCAAGCTCGATGACGCACTATTGGCATATAGGAAAGCTTTTAAGACACCAATAGGGCGCACACCATTCCAGCTCCTCTATGGTATATCATGTCATTTGCCGGTAGAAGTCGAGTACAAGGCACTCTGGACAACTAAGCTCCTAAATTTTGATCTCAAGACAGCTCATGAAAAAAGGAGATGAACCTGCATGAACTTGAAGAGATTAGGCTTGAAGCTTATGAGAATTATAAGGTCTATAAAGAAATAACCAAGGCATTTTATGACAAGAAGATATTAGTCAAGGAGTTCAAGGCTGGTGATCAAGTAATCTTATTCAACTCAAGGCTCGTGTTATTTCCAGGAAAGCTCAGATCAAGATGGTCTGGTCCATTCTCAGTCAAGGAAATTCTACCATATGGAGCCATCACTATGATCACAAAGTGTGGGGAAGAATTTACAGTGAATGGTCAAAGGGTAAAACTTTACTTGGCGGATAGGGTCATTTCAGAAGGGACCTCGGTTCTCCTTGGAGAATCATCTCAGGGTCAATAAAATTAAAACAGGAAGTCAAGCTTAGCGACTTTAAACAAGCTCACTTGGGAGGAATTCCCATGTATATCCTTGTATATAAATTTTTTTCCTTTTTAATTCATGATTAGTTTTATTCTTAATGAATTTGAGAATCTGTTTGGGTTTGGGTTTCGGGTACAATAGATCATGTCGCAGACACTTGATACAGGAAAAGAGGAAGTATCAAGCCAAAAGAAATCTGATCAAGCACCAAGAGAAGATGATCGAGGTCGAAACATCTTTTGATCGAGTTCAACTTGATCACAACTCGATTTTGATCGAGTCCAAAAAGAGCCAAACCAAGAGAGTTGATCGAGATATACCTTCACATCGAGCAGATGTCAAGATATCTTAGGTTAACTCGATCAAAATACCAAGACCCATCTTGGAAAACAAGTCCACTCAAACCCATCAATTCCTTGTCCTCCCACTTGCCCAATACTTCACATTCCCACCACAACCTCACCTTTATGCCTCCACCACAAACCTCAACTTTACCTCACCACTCCACCACATACAAATTTCGACCCCATGTCTACATTCACTTCTCACTTCCTTTCTACTCTTACATCTTCCATTAATCTCATACTTGAAATTTTTCTTATTCCAACTCTCTCTATACCTTCGGTGTTTCGTTCGATTTACTTAAGGTTTCAAGATTCAACGGATTTTAAGAATCATCAAACTCAGTTTTTTAGCTCTGAAACTTATGAAAACTTGATTTGAAATTTTTGAAATTCGCTTTTGGTTCTGTTTTTGAAATAAAAAAATTGGCTCTTTTTCTGGAAATTTTGGTTCCTCAAACTTTCGAAAGCCTGTTCTGAAAGTTTACAAACATTGATTTTGACTCTTTAAATTCTCTGGAAAATTGTTCTACTTTGATCACCACCTTTGCACTGAGACTATACATGACTTTGGGTTTTAACTTTGATAGAGTCCTTTAATTGCGTTTTCACATAGCATATCTTAACGACTCTAATTCTTCTTACATAAATCATCATGTCAAACGAAGCTTCAGTTGAAGGCATATAAAGGACGTTGATGCATCTCGACTTCACTGGGTCAGTATTCCTAGATACATGAACCTTGAGAACCCTGGACATCCTTGAACAGGTTACAAACATATTAAAGTATATGGAGATATCTATCATGCGTACAATGGAGTTCGAAGCTCACAAGAAACCAACATGCATGTTCCTATCCTCCATGGAAGTGTTCTATATTGAGGGAAAGGAAGGTGACGAGAATCGAGGAGGTTTTGTAACCTTCTAAGATTTAAATGGTAGAACTTACAAGTTCACTTTCGACTAATTGGGGGCTATTTATGGTTTCCAGTGCAAGAGTTCCAACCGGATGTATTCAAAAGTGTTCCAGACGAGATCAAAATCATTTGGGATGTGATAGGATCCACATAATTCAAGGCAGGGAAAACCAAGAGTTCGTGCATCCGCCACCCAGCAGTAGATATGTACAACAAATCATCGCCAACTCGTTTTTTTCTATGCGTGATACTAGCACTGTCTTAGCAGAAGAGATGGACTTCTTGCGTCTGGGCATCGAGTGACATGTCTTCAACACTCTGCAGACCTAGATCTTATTCCACACTGTTTATAAACAGAAACCATGCCCTATAAAGATATTGCTGCAGCAGTTGCTGAAATTCAAGGAACCTAATTGGGGAACAGGAGGAGGGATTATGCCTTAATTAAGAACTTGAGGGTGGATAATACCTATCCTTCAGTATGCTCATGGACCGCTTGGTAGAAGCACTTGGACACCGAAGCTGATGGATATCAATTACTTGAAGGAAACCTAATTCATAATGGGGAAAATGGATGCTCAATTCTGCTATCAGTTCGGGGCATCAAACCCCAAAGCAATCTTCCCACTCCCAAACATCCAACACAAGCAGGCGGAACACCTTTAAAAGATTTCAGAATCTTCCTTTCAACCATGACACATCCAACACAAGAACTATCCTTTCAGCAACGACACACCTGCCGTAATGTTTTGATAAACCTCCCAACCAGTCTTTCCAAGGTCCATCTCCAAACAACCATTGTTGATCCGCTGCTTTTTCATTTGTTTCTGTTTTCAGATCATGTTTGTTTTTGAGTGTTTATGCTTTTTTTTTTTCTGTCTTACCCCTTAATTCTCCTGAAAACTTGAATAACACAAGAGACTATGTAATTTGAGTTTCGGGGAGGGTTTAGGGGATTTCTATCTAATGAAGTTTCTTTTGTTTCTTAAACTCCAATCATGAATAACATCTAAGGCATATAAAAACAATAAAAATTTGAATTTTTTTTTGAAAATCGTTTTGTACATGTAGTTGAATTTAGGTTGTCAGGATTATATTTAAGCTTGTTATCTACATTTTCACAGGGAATTAGGATGATAAAAACCTTGCAAGTATGTTATTTCCTTAGGTAGTGTCAATTTCCCAGTTATTCGTTGTCTAATGCATCCTTATTAAATCTGAAGTAAGACTGAAACATACTTGGAATGTGAAATTGTATGATCCTTTCTTCTCATAAGCATGTTGTGATATGAAGTTTATCTCTGCTTATTAGAACCTGAATTTGACATTTAATTGTCATGTTTATGTGCTGGAATTGAACTCATGGGTAGCATATACATATTTGGATTATCTTCTACCGTTTCATCACTCTTTTTAAACCAAATCGATTCCTCACCCTTGAACCTTGCCTTCTTTCAAGCCATTTATGAATTACTGAGTGTTAGGACTTTTTATGGAACGAGCTTCCTAGAAAGTGTTAGGTTCGAACTGACAGGAATGTAATCTCATGTAGTTCTAGTTCACGCTTTTTGGACTAGATAGGACTAGGTGGGATTCGATTCTGGGTATTGGGGTTTGTTTGAAAAAGTGGAAAACATATTGGGAATCTAGTAAAAGAAAAGGGAATTGTTATAAATCTTAGGAGAGGAAAGGAAAAACAAAAAAAAAACAAAATAGTATAGTAAAGAATTTCAGGGAAGTAATATGAAAACTATGTTTTGTGCAAGAAAATAAAAAAAGAAATGATAAGGAAAATGGGAAAAAACCCCCAAAGTCAGTAAAAAAGGAAAAATATCAGAAATCGTAGGTGCTAAAATTAAGAAGTCCTCAATCCGCTAGAAATTGATAAAGAAAGAAACCTCTCGTAAGAATTGTTAGGGGAAAGATTACAAAGGGAAAATGTGAACCACTAAGATCACTAACTTTAAAGGGTAGAATTAGGGTCTCCTACCGGGTTTAGAATCAGGAAAATTTTAGTTTCAATGATTTTGGGTAGATGAGATTATGTTCTTGTATTTCATCTAAGTGTTCTTACTTTTAGCATTCTCCTAAAGCTCATTCCCTTTATGAGAGAGCCCTGTTATGAAATATTAACCAATACTTGAAGGGGCAATTTTTTGTCCCTTAACCAGTCCCTTAACCAAATGAGTTCAATGAGTGTGCATAACTTGATCCACGGTTTTTCTTTAATGAATGTTAAGAGATAAATGGATTTCAATGCATTGTGTAGGTCAGAACCGATCTGAATTGAACTTTGATGAGTATGGCTAAAGTTTTTAAGTAGGATGAGATGGGATTGCATTCTAGAATAAGTAACATGAAAATTGGTATTCCCTATTTTATCATCATATTTTGGTTCTAAGTTCCCACTTTCAAACTTCTCTTATAGGCTTCTGAATTACTTGCTTGAGGGCAAGCAAGGATTTAGTTTGGGGGACATGATGTCTCTGTATTTTACGGGTTTGAGGAAGTCATTCATCACCATTTTAGGTTCATTTAGATGTTAACATTGTGCATTCATAGGTATTTCTTTGTAATTTTGCATTTTTAGGAAATTCTGCATTAGCATTCGCATCCACGCGTATTTTGGAGTTATTCAGGTATTTAGGAAGTTTTCGGGAAATTATGGGAAATTTAGAGAAGGAGCAGGAAATGCACAGACTGGAACCAACTCAATCTGAACCAGGCCAATTCAAGTGCTGAAATTGACCGGACCAACTGTTCATTGCGGCCAAAAGAATGTTTAGATCGAGCCGGACTCGATCTGGAGATCGAGCCAGACTCGACTTGGAGATCAAGCCAGACTCGACCTGGAGATCTAGCCAGACTCGACCACGAGATAGAGCCGGACTCGACCTGGATATTAAGCCAGACTTAACCTGGAGATGGAGCCGGACTCGACCAGGAGATCAAGCCGGAATCGACCAAAAGACTAAGCCAGACTTGACCAGGAGACCAAGCCGACTCAACAAGAAGCATATCCCGACTCGACCAGGAGATCAAGCCGGAATCAACCAAAAGACCGAGTCAGACTCGACCAGGAGACTAAGCCGACTCGACCAGAAAACTAAGCCGACTCGACTCAAGCGCATCCCGAATCGACCTCAAGCTCAAGCTGACTCAATCACTGGGGCCAAATAGGCTCGATCACCCGAACAAAATAGGCTCGATCACCCAAACAAAATGGGCTCGATCATCCGACGAACCCGAATCGAAGACCCAGTTCGAGCCAGACTTAAAGATCAAGTCGAATCATTACATTTTTAATCATTTGTATTTTAGTGGTTTTAGGAATTTTCTAAACCACTATATAAACTCTAACTCGCCTCCATTTGAACCTAAGCTTTATTTTGTATCTTTCTCTTAGGTTTTTCTCTCTATTTTTTTTTCTTTGAATATTTTTGATGATCAAACTCATAATCCTTATGAAATTCATGTTATGCTTATGATTTCTTCATTTTCATGCTTAGTTTAAGGTTTAAGATTATCTGGTGCGTATTGATATTCTATTTCATGCTTTTAATCTCGTTTTCTGAGTTGATCATCCTTTCTAGGTTTTGTTCTTATTTCACTTGATCACCATTTTTAGGGTTTTTGTTGCTGATGTTCAGTATCACCATTGTTTTTATGGGTATATTTTCTTGTTGTTCTTACTGTTTTTAAGAGTTGACTTTTGATCATGATGAATTGTTTAGTAGTTTTGTGTTATGAGTTTTTTGATTTCATAGTTATCATGTGTAGTGAGTAGTTTCACAGGTTTCTAAGGATGGGGTAGATTAGTGTTGAATCCTTTTTTTTCCTAGGTGTCTCAGCTTGATTGGTTATAAATCCCTTATGTTTCATTGTTATTAAGGCTTATTTCCTTCTAACAAACTGAAATATGAACTTAGGCATTTCCACACTCAAAATGTGTCTGATGAAATGCCTGAACAAGGTGATTTGTGAGATTTACATTCCTATCCCAAGAGATTTGTTTTCTAGGGTGTTTATTGGCTTTAACAAGTTGTTTCTTCATTTCTGCTAGTTAGTGTTCCATTAACGAGAGTTAGGTCTGGTTATTGCTTAGCTTGAGATCATCTATAAAGAGATTGAATTTGGTTGTTTATGAATATGTTGTCTTGGGATAGCTCTTGTTTGAGGTATGTTAGATACCTAGGTAGTTCAGGGAGGATCACTGATAGGTCTAGAATTTAATCCTAAACTATTACTGCAGAGAACAATTCAATGTAGCAAAGTATAGGTATCGAATCCACAAAGATCAGATAGTACACGTTTCAGTTTCAAATCAAGCTAAAGCAGAAATAAATAAGGTTGTTTGTAAACGAATCAAAACGGTAAGTAGAAAACCGGTTAAAACTATAAAGTAAAAGCGTCAGGCATCAAGTTTACCACAAATAATCAGGATTGAAAGTCAATTTATCATTCAAGAATTTTCTTTTGAAAATAGTACTCAACATGAAAGACAAACATGGAATATTCTCCTCTCGGATTACTAAACCCTATGCTCAAATTATCACAGAAAAACTCTCGCCGTCTTTTAAATAATAGAACATGCAATACAATTCATATTTAATTGTTCATAAGCAATCAAGACAATATTCTCGCAAGCAAGACCACTTATTCATCTAGACTATATCCAACTTCTAAACCAAATCTCTTTGTGCTTATCAGTTTAATATCAATGAACTAGTTAGCTACTCTAATTCATGCATTAATAACAAGTCTAGACTAAGAACCTAACAACTATTATCCCCTCATGACAAGTCTAACAATCAAACTCTGATTTCCCAAAGAAACCCTAAAACCTAACTATGGAACTACTCAAACATTGCAAAGCATACACAATTCAATATCCAAGAAGAACACATAATTAAAATAAATATAGATATTTAAAAGGGTTCAGAAATCTTCTCCAAATACAGGTTGAATCTCCTCTCACTCAGTAATTCTCTAAAATCTAAAGTAAATCTTGGTTCTAAAAACCTAAAACAAAATGTATTTATAAGCTAAAAAAGTAAAATAATAAAATATGGAAAACTTGGATAAGCTTGAGGACTTGATTGCAAATTTGGAAAACTTCTTCTTCTTCTCGGGAGAAGTGCTCGATTGGGAACATGGTTTCCCGATCGAGCAACTCACGTTTTTGCACGACTATCTCTTCTTGCCCGATCGATCTTTAACTCCGAATTTTTCAAAAGACTTTTGCCCGATCGGGCACATTACTTGCCCGATCGTGCATCTTCTAAATGCACTGCCCGATTGATCTCTTTAGGTGCCCGATCGTGCATATTGTTCTGTAAGTTTTTGAAACCTTCTGAAATCTCCTGAAATGCATCGTTTTGCTCCGCTCGACCCGAACACCTAGAATCCTGAAATTCTACCAAATATGCAATGAAAACACTCAGAATAATGCAGAATAGCAAACATAAATGCCCACTATTATGCATTAAAACCGAGTAATATCAATCACCAGTCAATTACCACCATTTTCCTGATTGAATTTTAGTACCATTTTCTTTTCTATTTTTGGTTACTTGCAGTTTACTCTTTAGTTTTCCTTTGTAGAATGCACGATAGCTTTATTGTCCTGTTTTATTTCAAGCATGTTTTGTTCATTTAGAACCTTTAGTTAACAACCCCTTTTATTTACATGGCTTGAATTAGTAGACCGATTTGTTTGTAGAGTGGTTAATAGCATCACCGATTTGGATTGACACCCTATATGCTACAATGACTATGATAGTGCTGTAGGGAATTGAAGTAGTTTAAAATCGTAAAAATTCTACTATCAAGTCCCATTAAGAAGGAAAAAACACCAAGGTCGACGGGCAACAAACGCCAACCAGACCCGGAAACAAGATCCAAGGAGTGCCCATGCAAGAAGAGACTAACGAGACGTTGCTGCGAAGAATAGAAGATCAGGGAAGAGAATCAAGATAGCTAAAAATCAAGTTCGAAGCAGTGATGACCGGGAGCTTGCGAAGAGCCAACAAGAAGTCCTAAACAGAAACCTCTTCGGGTCCACTGACACACAAACGCCAACGTCAAACGACTTGCGGATCTCCAAATAAATCTACCGCATCGATCTACTCCATCGCATCAACCATACCGACCAAAGCGAAGAGATAAAGGCACTGAAAGCCCAGCCTAGGGAGATGAGTTCCCTTGTGCACAAAGCCACGAGCTTGGCTTCGGAGATCAAGTGAGTGGTCGAGGAAACCCAGAAAACCCCGTTCACGGGGAGAATAAAGGAAACTCTAATCAAGCACACGGCATAGATGAAGTTCCAAAACTTCGAGGGAAACGCCAACCCTACTCATTATATGACCAGCTTTACAATCGAAATGGGACGAGTAATTCACCGTCTCTACCACCTGTTCATAGGAAACCTTGGGGGGGGGGGGCCCTCATGGTTCTTTCACCTGGAAGCTCGGTCAATCGACAATTTACAACACCTGTTGACAAAGTTCGTCAAACACTACTCCATGTTCATGGAGAAAAAAGCATCGACCACCGAGCTATGGTCGCTAAGTCAAGGACACCGAGAGTCTCTCAGGCTATTCATAGAACAATACAAAGAAGAGGTCTCGAAAGTAGCCATCTAAGACGAAGCCTCATGGTTCTTTCACCTGGAAGCTCGGTCAATCGACAATTTACAACACCTGTTGACAACGTTCGTCAAACACTACTCCATGTTCATGGAGAAAAAAGCGTCGACCACCGAGCTATGGTCGCTAATTCAAGGACACCGAGAGTCTCTCAGGCTATTCATAGAACAATACAAAGAAGTGGTCTCGAAAGTAGCCATCTAAGACGAAGCCGCCATAACTGCACTCAGAAATGAGCTCTGGTAAGAATCCAGATTATGAGAGGAGCTACTCTTGAATAAACCCCAAACCCTTGAGGACTTCCTACACAGAGCCAACCGGTTCATTGAGATAGAAGAAGAAAAAGTGGTGATGGCACGCAAGCATACAAAAAAACATGACGGAAGGAAAAGACCCAAGCACGACAAAGGAAAAAGACATGCCAACTACCTCATTGAAGAAAAATAAACACAGCCGACCAAGCGGTGCGACGATGATAGCAACACCTTCTGCGAGTTTAACAACTGACAAGGTCAAAACACAGCCGACCGTCGCCATTTAAAAGACATGGTGGTAAAAAATGTCAAGAAGGATGAGGACGAGATGGAAAGAGACGAGCCGACCAATATCCGCCAAGAAACCAGAGGGAACGATCATAGAACTATCGACTAAACCAAAGCCCCGAAATAGAAGAGAGGCAACAAGAAAGACAAATCGTCAAAATGGATATGATCCCCCCCTAGAGACAGGCTAACGATGGCCAGGAGGGAAACATCCCCAATCCATTATGAAGGATAAACATCATCATGGGAGGCATTCGACCATTTGGTCAACAACAAGATTAGGACACCTAGTGCTCAAGGGGGTCAACCAGCAAGCCACTACGACACAAGTCAATCAAATTCACCAGTGATGACTTGATCAGAGTCGAAATTTTAAGAAAGAATTCATTATCGTCGAACTCATCATTAAAGACTGCGAGATGACGAGGATCCTCATCGATACACGGAGCTCCATGGACATAATATTTAAGAGAACCCTCCTAAAGATGGAAGTCAGCAAGGAAGAAATAAAGAGAACCACCCACCGGCTTCGGAGGCGACACGATGGAAACGGTAGAAACAATTAAACTCCTAGTCCGAATAGGCAGAAACATGACGACCACAAAGTTCCAGGTCGTCGACGAACATCTGATCTTCAACGCCATCTTAGGGACCCATGGCTATCAGAAATGAAGGCGGTGGTCTCTATATTTCACCAATGTGTCAAAATCCCGACAGCAAAGGGAACTGTCACCTTCAGAAGCAACCAGAGAGCGGCAATGACCTGTTTCATCATAGAGCAAAAAAACAGGAAAGAATGACGAGTTATAGCAGCTACAACTAGGGAGCTCTGAGTGACCAGATCTCCCTCAAGAACATAAAGGCCCCGATTGTGTAAACATCGACCAAGTTAGTATAGACGATAAACACCCAGAGATATGTGTTGGGATCAACCATGAGCTCGACGAAAATATAAAAGCGGAGCTGATAGCCTTCCTGAAAGAAAACACCGACATATTCGCATGGTCACTCGAATCTATGAAGGGGATTGAGCCAAGCATAAGCTGCCACGAGTTGAATGTCGACCCGACGTTCAAACCTATCAATCAGAAGCGGCAAAAACTGCGACCCGAGAGGGCTCAGGCAGTGTACGACAAGGTGGAAAGGTTGTTTCACGCTAGGTCAATAGCCAAAGTTAAGTACCCTGAATGGTTGGGAAACCCAGTTGTCGTGAAGAAAGAGAACAATAAATGGCATGTATGCATCGACTTCACCTATCTAAACAAAGGCTGCCCGAAGGACAGTTACCCCCTACCTCATATTGATAGACTCATCGAAGCTACCGCGTGAAACGAGTTACTCTCCTTCATGAATGCCTTTTCTAGATACAACCAAATAATGTGTACCCCGATGACAGGAAAAAACAACCTTTATCACGGACAAGGGGACGTATTGTTACAGGGTCATGCCTTTTGGGGTCAAAAACGCAGGAAAAACATACCAGAGGCATGTCAACCGAATGTTTGCCGACCAGCTAGGCACTACTATGGAGGTATACATCGACAACATGCTCCTCAAATCGTTAGCCAAAGTTGACCACATCGGCCACCTGTATTTCTGCTTCACCATTCTCAATCAGTATGAATGAAACTCAACCCCACTAAATGCACATTTGGCGAGACGTCGGGGGAGGTCCTATGCTACATCATCACGCAAAGAGGAATCAAAGCAAATCCAAAGAAAATAAGACCGCTCATCGACCTTCCCTTGCCAAAAAATAATAGAGAAGTGCAAAGATTAACTGGACGAGTCGCTGCCCTCAACAGGTTCATATTGAGGTCAATAGAGAGGTGCCTGCCCTTCTATCAACTTCTTTGAGGAAACAAAAAAAATGAATGGGGCGAGAAATGTGAGAAATATTTCAAGGATCTGAAGGAATACCTATCGTGACCATCAATCTTAGCCAAGTGATAGTAGGATTTTTGAGGTCCTGAGGTATCAATTCCCCATCATTGTAGTATAGATGGGTTATCAATCCAATCAGGTGAGTACTAACAATCTAAATTGCAATGGATACTTCTAAGTCAAGCTAAACAATAAAAAGGGGTGGTTTACTAATAGGTCCTAGGTGCAGTGAACATGCTGGAAGTAAAGTGCATAAACTGAAAAAGAAGCATAAAAGACTAAGATGCAAAAGCAGAGTAAAAACAGAGAAAGTAAAAGATATAAACAAATGTGAACCAAGTCCAATCCGTTGATAAATGGAATCAACCTAAGCAATCACCAGACCTAACTCCCGTTAACGGTTCACTACCTATAAGGTATTAAGCATCAACCTACAAAATCCAAAAAGCCCCCTAGTCATCCAACCTCCTAGGCTGAGATGCATATCCTAAACATCTAGGCGTTGTGTAAGGATAGACTAATCTATGAAATCACCATGATCAGACATTCCATAGAATGCTTTTCGGGCGCTGGAATGTCCAAGATCAGATTTCGATTGGCGTGAAAGAAACCAGCATTGAGCACAATGAAACAGAAGGGAAGTAAGCTTTCACGCAAGCTTAGGTGTCTAAGGTGAGATCAGGACATCAACCCTAGTTTACCCCATCCTCAGGAACTTCAGGAAACTACTCTACTCATGGAAGTAGAAACAGAGAAAACAAAAATCATAACTTCGAAGCTAAACATGCAGATCTAAGGTTAAACAACAAGAACAACAAGAACATAAACCCAGCAAAGCAAGAACAGCAATAGACTAGTAACTAACCCAGAAAATGATCAAGCTAAAAACACAAGATTAAAAACGAAAATGAAAGATCAACATGCACCAGATAAGCAACAACCTAAGGCTAAGCAAGAAAGTAAAGGAAAAACATTAGATTAACACAAACTTAAAAGATTCTGGGTTTTTACACCTTAGAACATGAAGAACAACAAAGAAAAATGAAAACCTAAGACACAACCTAAAAAGGAAAGAAAAACAAGACTTATGAAAAAGGAGGCGAGTTAGGGCTTTTATAGTGTTCAGAGAAAAGCCCTAAATCGCACTAAAGACAAAAACTAATCATTGGCTCGGATCTTGGGTCAGATCCACTTCGGAAATGAGTTGGTTGTGTTGGAGCGTGTTTGACTCAAGTTGGTAAGTGCAAGATCGATTTGAGCTGGGGAATCTTGAATGGGATCAATCCAGAAGTTGAGCTTGAGATCAATCCAGCTTGTTTGTGGCTTGAGTAAGATCAATCTGGTTTGAGCGGGGGATCGATCCAGAAGCTTGATGCGGGATCGATCTGGACGTGTGCTGAGATCAATCTGGATCGATCCAGAAGTGAGCTGGTATCGATCCAGATGTTTCAGTTGGGATTGATCCGGCAGCTGCTTGGGATGGATCTAGAAGCTGCTTAAGATTGATCCAGATTGATCTCAGCACACGTCCAGATCGATCCCGCATCAAGCTTCTGGATCGATCTAGGTGAAGCTGAGATCGATCCAGATGAGTGCTAGTCCATTCCACGCTAAATGCTGCTCCATTCCGTGTTAAGTGCTGCTTTTCTGAATTCTCATAAAACCTTCCTGAAAACTCTTGAAAGTCCTGAAAAATCTCCAAAATGCGTGCATATGCGAATTAATATGCAAAAGTCCTAAAAATCACAAACTTACTAAAGTCAACAATAAATGTGATGTATGCACTCCTAAAGACCTCATAATTGATGCTAAATGATATGTAAAAACCATGAAAATAAGAGTCATAAACTCCCCCAAATTAAATCCTTACTTGCCCTCAAGCAAGTAATTCAGAAGTTTGGGAGTGAGGTTTGAATGTGGGAACTCAGAACCAAAACATGCTGCAAACACATGTAATATTAATGTCCTGGTTACTAGGTCTAGGATGCAATCCTAAGCTCATCCTACTTAAAAACTTTAGCCATACTCATCACAGTTCATCACAGACCAGTTCCAACTTCCACAATGCATTCAATTTCGTTTGTTCCTTTAACATTCATTAATCAGGAACCATGGATCAAGTCATGTGCCTTCAATGAATTCATTTGGTCAATGACAGGTTAAGGAGTAAAGATGACCCCTTCATGCAATGGTTAAAATTTTTGAACAAGGGTTCGCTCAAAAGGGAATGAGCTTTAGCAGAAGGCTCAAGGTAGGAACACTTAGATGCATATAAAAATAGAACCCCATCTACCCAACGTTAATGAAACCTAAGTTTCCTAATTCTACCAAGTAAGGAGTCCTAGTTCTACCCTTTTAAAACCTGAAGTGATCATACCCATTTACATTCCCATTTTTCATCTTCTCTTTGTTACCCTTAGGAGATACTTCTTTCTTAGATGCTGCTAGCTGTTTCAGGAACTTACTTACTTAAACACTTATGGATCTTGACATTTTCACTTGCACTCTATTTTGGGTTTTACCCTTTTGGATTCATTGTCACATGTTTTCTCTTATTCTGCACTAGCCATACTTTTTTTGCATACCAGTGTTCCCCAAAACTTTCTACTAGCATGATCTGATTCTTTTTCATCTCATCTCCTAAGGTTCTTTCTTAACACTTCGCTTTTTACCAACTACCAATACCCTTTTTCATTCGTTTCCACCCAAACCAACATTAAAAATCAAATCCCACCTAGTCCTATCTAGTCCAAAAGCATGGACTAGAACTACATGAGACCCTATTCCTGTCAGTTCAAACCTAACACGTTCTACTAAGCTCATTCCAAAAAATTCCTGCCACTCAGTAGTAAATTCAGAGTTTGAAAGAAGGCAAGGTTCAAAGGTGGGGATTCTACTTGGGTTAACATGGGTGGTAAAAGGTAGAAGATAACCCAAATATGTATATGCTATCCATGAGTTCATATTCAACACAAAAACATGATATTTAAACATTTAAATTCAAGTTCTGATAGATATGAACAAACTTCAAATCACAACATGCTTCAGGAGACAAATGATCATGAAAATTTACATTCTAAGTAAGGTGCAATTTTTCTTCAGACAATTCCAGGATGCATTAGACAACTAATAACCAGAGCACTAACACTTTCTGAGAAAACATCATACTTACAAGGTTATCACCTTCATAGTTCCCTATGCATATGAAACTTTCATGATAGTGCAACATCCTATATGCAACTACAATGACACTCTATTTTTGAAGAAACATTTTCGAAATTTTTTCAAATTTGTATGGTTTTTCAAATGCTAATAGATGTTATGTGAATGCGATGCAAACTGGAGACAAGGGAACAAGAAACGAAATTTAATTAATAGCAGGTCCCCCGAATCCTCCTCCAAACTTGAATTACACAGTCTCTCTATGTCAACCAAGTTTTGGATTGGACTCAAGGAAGGACAAGATAGTGAAAAAGCATTAAAGACATTTTAAACATAAAGAGCAATCAGAAACAGCAAGCATAAATAGCAAACATAAATCAAAGAATGACAAGCGAATGATACAATGAAGTGTGGGACCGGGATGGACCTCAAAAGGTGTGGAGTAACTTGAAGGAAGATACTCATGCATCATATCATAGTATCCCGAATATGCATCTTGTGCTTCTTGCTGTTGCTGCTGGAGTTCTTGATGCTCTTGGACTTATTGATGTTGTTGAAGTAGCTGAGGTTGATGAATGGTTTCTTGGCTAGCTGATCCAGGACTCTCTCCTTCGGATTGGTGCCGCTTCCTCCTCTGTATTGTTTCCGGATTGCAGAGGAGTGACGGTGAGGTTGTTCAACTCATGGCTGCCTTGGAATGTTGGTGATGGACTTGCTTCTCTCTAAGTATTCGGGGATTCTTGTTTCCTTGAGGATGTGGCCTTGTTAAGCTTCAAGGTGAGTTTCTTAATTTGAGAGGTCATCTCCTTGAACTTCCTGGTTATGTAGCTGTCCTGGAACTTGTTCAATTTCAGAAGTTTGCCTATGTTTTTATGAGTTGTTGCCAAGCTCTTTCCCTGTCTAGTTGTTGGAGTTTCTTCAAAATGATAATAGTCAGGTTCAATTAGATCCTGATCAACCAGAGCTTATGTATCTTCGATGTTTGCTCCTTCAGCCGTTTCCTCTCTATCCTCGTGTTGGTAAGATATCAGCACTTCTTTGTTTGGTTGGAAGTCTTTGTTGTTCCCCTTCCTTATTGTTGTGACCTTCTCATTAGGGAGTGACAGGATTGCGGCTCCAAAACTTAGGTGAATGAAGTTATACTTATGATCAATGACTTTCCCTTCGAAGAAATGAGAGTTCTTCAGATAGTACAGGTCAATCAGCCTTGCTAGGTGACCTCTGCCTTCCAGAGAAACGTTGCAGGCTCTTAGGATAGGTGTAACAATTCCTCCAACCGTCAAAGTCCCGCGGACTCCTTTGGCATAAGCTATCTACGCCCAATCTCTATACCACATAAACTGGTTTATTAAGAACTGAGATAGGCTAGAGTTAGCTCTATCTCCTTCCATCGTGCGTCGATCAGATGTGTATTTCATTGTGGGTTTTAAAGCTGTATCTATCATTCCAATCTCTCCATCGGTAACATGTCCCGTCATCTCTCTTGCAAATATAGTGTTTGCAATCGCCTTATGGAAATACCTCAATACCGGGTTCCTTATCCCCGTGCATTTGGATTTCCCCGGACTATAGGTTCTGAATCCTATTGTTCCCCATAGCACATATAGCTCTTCATTAATATATTGAGGGGTCTCATCAACATTCCCGTTGTTGGAGAACCCATAGAGGCGGTTCAAGTCTATTACTGAAAGTTCATAGCCTTGTCCTCTTACTGAGAACGTGATGTATCCCAGTATATCATCATGATCGAAGTGGAACTGGATTGTTGATGACTCTGAATTTTCACGGATTTTACTTATCAATTAGCATCGATTCTGAGGTCTAAAAGCGTGCATACATCATATTTATGGTTGATTTCACTAACTTCACTGTTTTTAGGATTTTTGCATTTAGAATTTGCATATGCACTTATTTTGGAGGTTTTTCAGGACTTTCAGGTATTTTTGGGAAGGATTTGAGAAATTTCGGAAAAACAGCACTTGACGTTGGAATGGACTTAGCGCTCAGCACTCAACTGTGGAATGGACTGAACTTACCTCCAAGCAGCTGCAGGATCGATCCCAACTCAATGCAGGATCGATCCCAGGAAACTCTGCAGCAAAACGAGATCGATCCCACTCAGCAGTCTCAGGATCGATCTCAACTCAGCGCACATCAATCTCAGCTCACTCGAGATCAATCCTGCAACGAACCTGGATCGATCCCGGGCAGCTCTGCAACGAAACAATTCGATTC